>VWZV01005182.1:33322-122972 GCA_013397155.1 Irena cyanogastra
CCCCCGCCACGGGCGGGGGGGAGGGTGACGCGCTTGTTTCCATGACGTCGGCAGGCGGGGCCGCGGCGTTTGATGGAGCCCGGCGGGCTTCGGGGGTCGGTGACTTTGCCACGAGCTGCTCCCGCGGGGCGGGGCGGGGGCGGGGCGAGGCGGAGTGTCGCGTCGCGTCCCTCCGCCCGTGGGTCGCGGGCCGCAGCCAGCGGGGACACGGGCCGCCTCGAAGGGGCGTGGATATCCCAGCGGCGGGAGAGGCCGCGCTCCCACGAGGGAGGAGCGGCCACCGTCCGCACCGGGGCGCGTCGATTGCCCCGGTGGGCGGCCGCCGTGCCTGGTGCCGGAGCCGTCCCGGGGGCGAGGGCGGTGCCATCGGAGGAGGCGCTCTAAGGGACCGCCGGGCGCCCGGGGCGCGGTCCTCCCCTGCCCCAGGGGGCGCGGGGGCGCCGTGCAGCGCCGTGCCCGCCGTGCCGGGGGCGGTGTCGCCTCACCGCCTCCCCTCCTCCCCCTCCCGAGAGCAGCCGGTGGGAGCCGCGTTGGCGGCTGCTGGGCGGCGGACGCGGGGAGCACGGTGGGGCCCGGGCGAGGCTCCGTTGTGTCTGCCGGGGTGCGCTGCAGCAGGAGGTCCCTGTTGCGTGGGGCCGCTGGCGGGTCCGGAGCGGCAGGAACCAGCGTGTCGCTCGCTGCCGACGGGAGGGATTAGGGAGCTCCGGATCCAGCCTCCCGTCAGGCGTGTCCGCCTCTCGGGAACCCTGGCAGCCCCCTAAGGAGAACGGGGAACGTGTAGGGGCCGCAGGTGTTCAGCGCTTCCCAGTCTCCAGCCTAAGGCTCTTCGATTGGAGGAAGATAAACAAATGGGGTTAGCAAGGTTTGAGCCCAAGTGAGCTGTCCGGGGAGACGTTGGAAGTGAATAACAGGACTGAGAATTAAACTGGAAATGAAAACCCTGATTTCAGTTCTCCAATGCAGTGGACCTCCCACCACCCCCTCCCCCAAAGAAAAATACCCATCCATAAACTATGTCACTCTATAACCTATTTGTGTGGGTTTTTGAGCTGTGTTTTTACATTCTCCACTCTCCTCATCTTGGACATCTCGGTCAGGTGCATCCCAGGCTGTCAGGTTCTTTGAGCCTGCCATAAATATCCTGCTTCACCTTCGTTATCGTTCAAATCCTGGTGCTGCAAGGGAAATTAATGGAGAAGCTTATGCAGCTCTATAGCCGCAGACCCGAGATGATGCAGAGCCTAGAGGGTTAAAGCAACAGGATGAAGTCAGCACAAAGCAGCTCACAAGGGCTGGCAAATAAATAAATCATCCTAACTACGCTATTATTATGGCTTGCCTGAGGTTCATTGTCTCTTTCTTTTTTACCTGAATGTCTGTTACATTTTTCTCCTTGCTCAAGAGAAGCAATCAAAAGGGACTGTGAGCAGTAAATGGCTCCTGACCATTTTGAATGTTGCTAAAAATACTACCTTAACCTCTCCATATCTAGAGGTCAATTGAAAAATCAAAATAATGAGGTAAGCAATCCTGCAGACTGTTCTGTTGAGGAGATTTCTTGCATTTCTTCCCAGAAGGAGAATATAAAACTATCTGAACATACGTAAAACAAATTCTCTTGCATTCTGTTTGTAGTTCAGCATCCTCCTCTGCACTTACGGCTGTAGCTCAGTGAGCTTCCTTCCCCAGGCACTTGGAAATTACATTTCTCAATACAGCTTTATAAGACTGGCAGATGTGCTCTGCACAGTTCTGTCATATCTCCTGGCTTTCGGGCAGATAAAATTAGCTTTGGTTCAGCTCAGAAGGAGATGATGTGTTTAAAGCACTGCAGTTTGGGTACATGTCTGTACCTGCTTCCGTTTGTCTTGAGGGAAGGTAGGTAGGTTGTGCTTCAGTACTTTTTCTATGAAATGGGAATAATGCCCTATTTTCTTCACAGGAAGGAAGCAAAGGTGGGAGGGGTACATATCATCGTTATCTTTTATGGTGGAATTCTCTAAGTGGATACATTTTTCAAGGCACACAATAGTCACTTAATGTTCTTCTTGCATTGATATACAGGGAGAGCATAAAAACATGCAACATATTGGCTGAAAATAAGGAGAAATTTCTTATATCTCCACAATCTTCTCCCTGAGGATTTAAAAATTTTCCAAATTAATCCTCAGTATCCAACGTGCTTCATGATATTTTAGATTTTATTTTCTTTTTGTGAAAAAAAGGTTCTCCTGCTGTTTCTAAAGATTAGTACATATAATTGACTAACAGAAAACATTCCCTATAATGTAGGTCACCAACGGTATAAAGCAAGCAAAACCAAGATGCAGAAAGGAATATTTCCGGAGATCTTTCATTTAACTTTTGAAGAAACAGTACCATTTCAGGAAAATTCAGAGTGTTTGCAGACCATTTGGGAAGGCCAGATTTGATGAATCAGTGCCAGTACTTCAGCTCATTCCATGACCAACATGCTAATGACACAAGCACCACACATTTTAATAGACACAGAAAATGTGTCACAGCAAATTTGTTGATTGCCTATATCTAATCTACTTACTATGAGACTTTTAACGTAAGAGGAAGAATTAGTGTATTTGGAACGTTACAATATTTGGTCAAAAATTATTAAGGTGATCAAGATCTGAAAGCTCACCTCACCATCCTGTAGTAACTAGGGGACTTTTGGCAAATTCTCATTATGGGCTTGATCTGAGAAGAGAGAAAACAGGCTTTTCATAGTTTGTGTATAGATCTTAACATTCTTGAAACTGTTTTATTGACTGTTCTGCTAGTGCTGATCTTGTTCAAACTCAGTCAGGTTATTAAATTGGATGGAAGTGGAGGGCCCAGACAAAGCATGAGAAATTAAGGGAATATTTGTGTGTGAGCAAGGAGATATGAGTGTCTAAAGCTTCCATGGGTTTTGCAGAACCAAATATTTCTGTACCAGGTACACATCTCCCAGCTGTCTTCCTCAGTTCAGTACTACTGTTTGACCAATCTCTTCAGTCCACCACGGAGAAGATTCCTGTTTTCCATGCTCCTGGCTGATGCCCTGAGCTCGTTCCTGACAGGCCCTGGAGGCTACATCTTGTGATTGTTCCAGTCTCCTGCACCCTGAAAGATCAATCTGTTGCCTAAAACACTAAAGGGCCACCTAGATAGGCAAACAATAGACCACTCACACGTCTTGTAGATGGCACAATGACCAAATTGTTCTATCATTCACCCATGCAGCCCAGCAATGACTTTGTGTCACAAAACGGTATCTTCATTTCATCCTGAAATCCTCCACCCCACCCTTAGGAAAGAGGCCTATCTGTAAACATTTGCATTTTTATCAGCTCAAAATTCTTTCTCTTGACTGCTCAGGAACTCAGGATTTGTGCATAATATGCTTCCCTTTGAGAATGCATGTGATAATATCAAATAGCTGATTTTATTTTCTCTATTCAATTTCTCTCTCAACAATTTTGGATAATTTGGGTGGTTTTTTTTGGGGTTTTTTGGGTTTTTTTTGTTGGTTTTTTTTTTTTTTTGGTTGTTGTTGTTGCTGTTGTTTTTGGTTTGGTGGTGGGGTTTTTTTGTATTTTTTTTTGTATTCTAATATATTCAGTTTTGTGTGTTACTGTGATACTGCAGGATCAGGAGGGTGAAAGATTAAAATAATAAACAAAGAGACATGAGGAGTCTAACTAACACAAATTAGTGTTCATGTATATTGTATATGAAATATATCAGAAAAGATACATTGGACCTAATATGTTAACTGTTTCTTTACGTTTTCTTTTCAAGCACCTCTGTAGCTCAGCAACATTACAGTCCCAAAGTAGATGAAAGAGTGAAAAGGTATTTCTGAGCAAGGGCAGGATGTCTACATGCAAATTGAAAAAAACCCAAACAAACAAACAAAAAAAAACCCATGCCACAAAAACCAACAAAACAAAACAACAATGTATAAATCCTGGAATTGATGGAGAATTTGATCAGTTAAAGGAATTCAAGCAGATGTGAGAGAGAAGGAGGGAAAGCTGAGTGGGATAGCAATAACTGACACATCTATAAAGAGCAGGAAAAGAAAAAGAAACATTAGTGAAGATTTTTATGATAAGACATAAATCATTAGAACCAAGTGTGGGTGGTGATGACATAGTATGACCATGGCTGCCTCGTAGAAAGTGAGAAATGACTGGTAAATGGATGTATGCTATTGCTCAGTAAATAACTACTAAATATGCTAAATATATATGTATATTTAGTATATACTAAATAACTACTGAAAATGCACCCCGTGAGCCTGCAGCTGCCTCCACAGAAGTGTCTTTTCCTGTGTAGTACTCCCAGTTTGGAGTTGATATTTTCTCCCTCATGGAAAATTCATTCTTGAATTCCTAAAGGATGGCCAAAGTTTCAAGCAAAGCTGTCCTTGCAGAAACTGGAAGCAGTTTTGTCCAGTTTACTGGAAGGGTTTGATAAAATTAAGCTAATGTTTTCATTTCCCAGGAACTGCTTTTAGACATCAGCTCGCAGTGCCTGACTTTGGTATGGACACACATTGCTCTTGCAGCTCACTTACCACCCCAAGACTCAAAATGTTAGGAGTGTCCATTATACTTACCAAACTACAAAAGTCTTTTTGGGGGTTTGTGGTATGTACAGTTCTGGATTGAAATGAAAATGTTAGTTCATTAAGTTGATGATAACACGGGTGCTTTTAGATATGATGCTTTTTAAGGCTTCTAACTCATCTAATGAATCTGTGGCCTTACGTTTGAGAGCTTCTTTTCAGCTGGTGTTAGTTTGTGAGGCTTCATTGATTTCACTCCTCTTTGTGACTTATTCCAGTTCATGCCGACCGAATATCTTGTTTGTAAATTGTATTGTTGTGTTCCTCTCCTCTGTGATCAAGTGACAAGTGAGTTATTTTTTTCCTCCTCTCCCCAAGATAAGAAGCAAAAGGAGTACCCATACTATCTCTCACTGACCAGTCTGAGTCACACTCCTGACTCACAAAAATTTGTCTTGCAAAGAATAAATGTACCCTCCCTGATCTCATCAGTGCTGGGTAATTTTCTTAAGGAAAAAAAAATGGTCTCTTAGCAATGCTAGTTCTAAGTCCTTCAGTGAGCTTTTAGGTTCCTTCGGCAAACATTAGCAGTTCTGCCCTTTGGTAATTGTTCAAGATGGGTTTGAAGCATTTAAGAGTCATTAGAGGTTCCCATTCTGCATTTCTTTCAGAAAAGATGCGCTATCTTATTTCTACCACTTTAGTCAAGAATTAATCATTCAAATAATAAGTGAGTATAGCCAAATAAATTGTTTGTTTACTTTGTTGATCACATACAGCTCTAAATCATCTTGTCTGGTTTCAAGATACTAAGGAAATTATCCCACCTACCTAAAATTGCTTTTGAAGAATATTACTAATGACCACTTCACATACATTTTTTAACAGTTTAAACCTCTGGGCTCAATCTTGCAAGACTTATTCAAGAATAATCTTTTGCAGATTATAAATACAGATCTGAAGATTATCAAGGTCAAAATTTGGATATCCATGGAAAGATGTGGATATAAAATATAAAATATCTAGTATCAATGCTTCAAAACAAATCACTCTTCACAGTAGTATAAATTATAGCAAAAGTATTTTAAAAATGTTTATATTTGTATATATATAAAATCAAGCATGCTTACAGTGTTTAAAAGTAGACTATGGGCAGTCAAAAGAAGAAAGTCTTGCCTCAGGTGTTGTTTCTATCATCAGGTAATAATAGAATCATATATATTAAGGCAAGTAGAAACAAACGTCTAAAAATAATTCAAAATGTTGCTTGTCAACTCATAAAAATATGGAAAATTAACTAAGTTCTTGTAACAGAAGCTACATTTCTGTTATGTACCAGTAGAAAAGACCAATAGAGTTTTCCTCTAAGTTCCCTTTTGTCAATAAGATAACATGGCAGCCTTGTCTTGAGCTGGTGGAGCTTGAATGTACCGTGTTATGGGTGCTTCTAGTAACAGTGCTGCTGTGGGATATCTTCAGGCTACAACATGTCAGGCAGAAGTAAAGACAGTTTGTTTTACAAGAGGAGTGGATGAAAAGATAGAAAAATATTTTTTACGTGACAGCAGTCCAAACATTGACAATTTTGTTACCTTCAGTTCTGACAGGATTCAGTGAGAGCTGCACATGCTTAGTAATTACTAAAGCTGATGTGTATTTTAGTAAAAATATCTTGGATTACTGAAAGGTATTTTAAAATAAATACATGTGAAAGGCTTTTATATCTACTCAATATTAGATCTACAGTAAAACCTAAATTTGTTTATTTATCGTGCTTCACTCGGCTTGATGTTAAAAACAACCAGGCCATTTCACTGCTCAACCACTTCTCAGTGCCTTTCATGTTCAAGCCCCCAAGGCCTGGCAGTGCCTTTTTTGTGAAGCCATACTCTCAGAATGGTCCACCAGGACAGCAGAAAGGGCCCGCAGCTGCCCTGTGAAATTAGTTAGGAGTAATTGTATGAGATGTCCTTGGCAGCATGTGTAGTGGCCTTTAAAAGTGTTGCAAGAGCAGCTGGCCCTAGGGAGAAAACAACTGTGGGTCCATTAACAGATGTGGTTCGTGGAGTTTCTGAAGAATCAGGTTTGAGTTGCAGGGTCAAAGTGCCAGAACCATCACAACCTGTTTTGCAAATGTCAAAAACTTTGATCTTTGTAATCTCTGTATGTTCATCTGCCTCCCACCTTTGTGTGGTTCTGATGAAGTTTGTGATGCTCTGTCAAAGTACAGGGAAATGTAAGCACTTGGAAAAGGGTCAAGAATCCCCCTCAAAGATGTGTATGTATAAATAAGTATAAAAACATGCATATATATACGGAGATCTTGATTTGGAAGGAAACTCTAATCTAAAAAGATGTCCAGCTAACACTCTAGAACAGTATAATTAGCACAACAAATAAAAATTTAAAAATCGTAACACAACAGTAAAATGACCATGAATTCTGTCAGTATTAGAAAATCCACATTGCTACCTGAGCCAAAATTGTTCCTTTCCTTATTACTGTTTCTTTCCCTATGCATATCCCTATCCATTTGAGTTTTCCTGTGGAGACAAACAAAAATAACCACTTTAGGAAAAAATTAGGAGATCTGGTGGTTTTAGATGGGAACCATACAAAATGTTGTTGAGTTTTGTTTGTTTGTTTGTTTGTTTTATTTGTTTGTTTTAAAAAAGGAACCAGAACTCTTATGGTAAACCATGGAAGTTAACCACAAGAAATGAAATCAGCAGGAGTTAATTAAGACATCTGTAGCCAGTAAAAAGATAGTGTTGTACAGATAAGGTTTCTTTGGCTTTTTTCCCTTTTCCTCTGATCTATTCCTCTTTTCTAAATTAGATTAAAAACTCCATGAAACATTAAATTGGCAGGCAAGTAAAGCTAAGATAAAGCACCTCTCTTAAACCCATAACGCCAGGAAATTCAGAGATATAGCTACAACAATACTCTTACCCCATACTGCAGTACTTTTAGAGTGTGGAGTTTCTCATTGTTGACTGAGATAGATAAAAATCACATAATTTTTTGCCTCCCCTCAAAAATTTTTATTTTGAGGTTGAGGAGTGGAGTTTTTTTAATAGTTTACTACAACGTTTCTGTTTTCCCCTGCAATATGTTCTGCACATTGAGATGTATTTTTATAATATTTTTGGGTTTATGGATGACAAAAGTAAGTACAGGTATGTGAGAAAAATCAATGAATGTAATATATATCTCCTACTTGTATTGGATGGGGCTTTTTTTTTTTTTTTTGTCATTCTGTTGCAAGCTCCAAACAGAACAGGCATGTAGATTAACTTGAACTTGTGCATGCCCTTGCAGGTTTAGGACATAAACTGCCTAAAGGAACTCACAAAATTATATTAGTTGTGTTGTGTCAGGGAGTTTCTGTATCTCTTCTCAGTAAAAACATTGTCTTCCATATGCAATATTTAAAAGCCATTTCCAAATCTGCAGCCTGTCCTTTGAAAATTTAAAGAAGTGCATTTATATGCCGTCCTTACAGAAAAAGGAGTATTTGTTGGGGTTTTTCTCTTAATATATTTCAACTTTGTTGCAGGCCTGAAATACATCAAAGAAGTGTGGTGATATGAAGCCTCATAGTGTGTGTCATTTTCATCAGGGTTACAAGGATCAGAAAGTGTTTTTACAAATAGAAATCATCAGGCAGGTTTTTATTATGTTGTTCAGTTTCCCCACTTTTTACCTATGGCCCACTGGGTGCAAGGGATGAACAACTTTTTGGAGTGCTCACCCCTTTCAGAAAGTGGTAAGAAGGAGGGAGGAAGGAAGAAAATTAAATAATGAAGTCCTGGTTCCACACACCCTTACTCAGCCAGCACTTTGAATATGTTGGCTTGTTGGAGGACAGAGATTTAGAAAGACATTTATTAATTTTTAGGAGTAAGGGAAAATTAGAGGGGTAGTGGATCTCAAGCAGCTCCTGAGTGATTGTATCTCAGATATTTACTGGTGGACTGGTGCAACCCAGCCAACTCCAGTTTCTCAGGGATGTCTTTAGAGGAGCTTTATTTGCTCTACAGGAATTGAAAACTAACTGAGCAAAAAATACAAATAATTAATCGTAGAAAATGCATTCACATGTGTTCCAATTACTTGGTTTGTATTTTGAACCATCAGTTAAACAAGAGGTGTGATACACCCAAATGTATCTAAATTATATATCAAAAAGAATTTATTAGTGTTTAAGACAAATATTTCATTTGTATACCATAATCTGTATGGCATGGTATGTTTCCACTTGGCTTTAGTGACACAAGTTTTGGAGTATTATTATGATTATGATGATGAGGATGGTGATGATTTGTTTTTAAACATGACTATGATGTTTCTGTATGCTGGTTATATAATGCTTCTTCCTTTGTGATAGTGACTATCTGTTCTCTACCTTTGGCTTGCTTTTCTATTTTTATTTCTAAATTGTGTACATTTAGCTGATGACTGGAGGATCAGTTTAATTAATACAATAATTAAAGAATAGTTGCCATATTTGCTGTATATTATATGTCTGAGGAGAAATAATTTTTGGTATTTGGTGCTTTCATGTTATTATTCTACAGTGTTCTTGTACTATGATATCTGTTATGCATAAATCTGATTACAAAGCAAAAAAAAATCAAAATATAATCAGGTGTCCCTGATGAAGGAGGAGCTTTATGTTGTCAAAATCAAATGCATGAAGGAGTAAAAGGTGATATTTGTGAAAATTGTGGAAGACATATCAATGTTTCATGAGAATTGAGATGAGCTTTAATAATGTTTGTGTACATTGATGAGAAAATATGCTTACTTTTTAGTGTGCTTAAAAAACAAGAGCCTTCTAATGGATTCTCAGTGCAAGAGGTTGTAAAAAACTAATTCTCTAAATGCCAGATAGTACCAGTTTAGGTGGTAAATAAATAAAGCAATATTCACCAGAATAAGCATGGCAGAGTCAAGCTTCTTGCAGTCCAAATAAATTCTGGGGGAAAATATCCACATTTTATTATTTTCTCCTCTGATATTTGCTGTTCTTCATAGTTAATATTTATCCTAACAATGGGTTTAATATTGCTTTGACAAAGAGAAGATACAATGAAAGGAAATACACATCGACCATTAATATCAGTTTATTCTCTAATTTATAAAATTCAAATGTCCTTAATAAAGTTTACAATCCTAATTTTTAAAGATAAAATCTAGTCTACAAAGAGATACTCATTATTTTTTGTTACATTTTGTTTCATATATTGTTCACTCATTAAAATTAATTTTACAAGTTAATAATAGTGTTGTATTTTTATTAATATAGTTTGATATAATTGCTACTCCCTATTTAGTGATAGTATAACTTTGTAATTAAACAATTCGCTTTACCCACAAAAGGTTTCTGTGATATGGTCTTTTTTTTTTTTTTTAGTCCACTGAATTGCTGCCAATTTCTTGGTGAAACTATTTGCTTTGTTCATCACACTCTCTTATCCTGTTGTTTAATGGCCACTTAAGTGCTCTCCTGAACTTTGGATGTTTGATGACAGGTTTGCAAGGTTCAAAACATTTGATTTGCTGGGCACTGCCCTTTGGAAATGGAAAACACATAAGAAAAAACAATGTCTCTGAAGACTGGAATCAAAAATAAATTGTCTCTCATAGCCAGTATAAACATATGAGGGCTATGCCACTGCAGGATAATTATGAGGTGCTTTATAGGACAATAATTCAAGTTTCTGTTTTTGATGATGGATGGTTGTCTTCCTTTAATTGTACCTCTCTTACAAAATAAGTTATGAGGTCATTTACTACTCAGTGTTGTAATCTCTCTCTACTAACTTACACAGTCATTGGAGTGTCCTGTCTGTAGTGCAATGTCTGCTCATCAAATCTGTGTTCAGCACCACTTGCACGATGGTTTGGAGTGCTGTGTCACACCAGCATTACAGCCTGTCTGACAGAGACCACTGCATATTTCTGAGGTTTTTCAGAAACACTGTCTCCCTGTGTGTTGTCAGAGCTGCTTTATCCATGACAAACCTTTTTCTACCCTAGCAGCTTGAAATTCTTCAGCGTATTTCCCTCAGGAGAGGGGACGTGTACAGTGTGATGACAACATCCATCAGCTCCTCTTTAGAAAAAAAACCCAACAAACCCCATAGTGTAAGTAACATTGCACTGAAGAGCTTTCAGGGAGTTCTTTACTAAAAATTATCTGCCAGATTGTTTATGCTATGGGGAAACAATTGCTAGGAAAGAATAAAGCAAGAACCTACAAAGCATAAAGACCTAAATATTGAAAATGTAAATTCTGTGTCTACCAGAGCTATATGAGGGTTACAAACCACATTCTGTTTCACCTTTGTCTCTCCTGAAAACATCCTCTGCTAAAACTGAGAAGGAAAGCTCACCTATATGTCTATCTGACCATAACATTTGGTTATTTATAAATTCATTGCTATTTTACTTGGACCTGTTCATATTTGCAGTTCTTCAGTAGCCAACAAGCAGTACCTAGAACACATACATGTCAGCACAGTTTACCTACTCCAACTTGAAATGTTTACTAATGGATAAGATGGGCTCTTAACTTAGTTTTTCTGCCTTTTGCCCAGTTTTTACATCAAATACTGCATATTACATCCAAATTTTGATAATATAAGGCACTACTTTAGGAAAATTGCCTCTAAGTAAGGCAGAAACATTTTTTATTTTCTAGGGCAATTAATTAGGCATCTACAATGTCACTCCCACACTTAAATTAATCTCCATATGTTCAGTTATCATGGGGGAAAGAAAAGAAAGAAGAAACTGAAATGAGAACTCATAGCCACAACTCTGCAATGTATTTTTCAGACACCCAAATTTCTGTCAGCTTGCTGGGAAACCATAACCTCTTTATTACATGCTTAGCTAACCAGCACATATCATAATTTCTACACAAACAATGGCTCTGTCACTTTTCATCATATATTTAAAATCGAGGGGGGAAAAAAAAGGAAGTGTCACTGATGAGATTTTAGTGCTTTTATTCCATGCAGTTTAGGATAGTTACTATTTACCTGTGAAATACTTATTTTGATTTAAATAGTACATTACAAGTTACTTGTCTGTGATATATGGTCTGGGTCATTTCACTTCTTGTTTCGTTTCTTTGCTAATTTGGAAAACAAAATCCATACTTGCTTGGTAATTTTTCTGAATTACCAAAGTTCTAATAGGTCTTGTTGGGGACCCTTTTAGACTTTTTAAATTAAATATCTTGTGTGACGGGTGGACTCAGGAGAAAAAAGAAATACGGAAAGCACATCTGAACTACTGAAACACTTTAACACAGGAAATGTTGAGAACTTGCAACTAGTGAAATGTAGCAGTTTTAGTCTGTACTTATGTATCCTTGGCCCGGTTTATTTGTTTTCTTTATGCAATGTTCCTGTGTTTTAAGGCCTTAAAAGTGTTCCCACCCTTGCCCAGAGTGTTTGAGTTGCACTCAGCCTGGCTGGTCAGTAGGTAGGAGGGGACAGGATTCACTGGTGCATGGGGTCAGGCTGGGATGGATGCACTGCTCCCCGTGGCAGCTGCCCTGGTGCCATGGTGCCTGCTGGTGCTGGAAAGGTGTTGATAACACGTGGCTGTTCTGGCCACAGCTGAGCAGGGCTGATGCAGCACCAAGGGTCTCTCCAACACTGTTCCCTCACCAGCAGGCTGAGGGGGAGCCAGGTCTTGGGAGGGGACGCAGCCGGGACAGCTGGCCCATGCTGACTAAAGGGATATTGCATAACATGTGGTATCTGCTCAGCAATGAAAGCTAAGGAAAAGGGGGTGGAGGCTTTTGTTATGAAGTTTGGTCTTTTGAAGGAACCACTTACACATATGAGGCCCTACTTCCCAGGAAGTGACTGGACACCTCCTGCTGATGGGAGGTAGAGAAGAAATATTTTCTTTTCCCTTGCTTCTGTTCATGCCCTTTATGTAAGATGTGGCAAGGAGTTTTCTTCTCCCAGCTTTTGGAAACGAGCATGAAAAACAAATCCTAACCATCTACAGAGGCAGTTGAACCATGCTGCTGCTATCATTCTTTGCTCTACAGCACTTCAGTGCAGAGCATGTACTTGAAACCCATGGTTTCAAGTGCCCCATATGAACACTATATGAACTTGTTGACCTGGATTTTATAGTTTCAGTAAACAGAACCACATTAAGGAGGAAAGAGTCCAAGGCTTTATGCAAAGTTCTGCTTGATATGTCTTATCTGTGACAGGAAAGTTCTGTGACTTTCCTGTCTTTAGGTCTCATTTTTAATTTCTGCATTTCCTTAGGTCTTGTGATCTTATTTCTTATTCCATTTAATGTTTTTCTCAAGCTACTATCTGCTTTCTTGCATTTTTATTTCCAACTGGGTAATTCATCAGGCATGGCAGTAGATCATTAGGACAGAGAAGACTGTTTAGTTGTAGCTGTACCTGTACTTTTTTTTTCTTTTCATTTGTAGAGATTGAAGAAGGATGTTGAAATTTAATCAGTCTAAAAGCAGCCCTTCCTCCTTCCCTTTCTCCTTCTCCTTCTCCTTCCCTTTCTCCTTCTCCTTCTCCTTCTCCTTCTCCTTTTCCTTCTCCTTCTCCTTCTCCTTCTCCTTCTCCTTCTCCTCTCTCTTTTCTCATTTCTTCTTCTTTCTTTTTTCTTCTTCTTCTTCTCCTCCTGTCTTTCTCCCTTTTATCTCACCCTTCTTCCTCCCTTCCTCTCTTTTTTTTTTTCTTCTCTTCTTCCCTGTCTGTAGAACCACTAAGGAATTCAGTAGGATTTCTGAACTGATTGTAACTATATAACTAGATGTTAATAGAATTGTTCTTCTGTGTAAGGGCAAATAAAAGAGACATTGAGTGAGGAAATTTCCATGGAAACAATATTTCAGTAGCAATGAAAAATATTTCTCACCACAACATGCTAAAAATAACTTCACAAATAACTTCATAAAATTGGACATTTTTACTGATAGCATGGAAGGAAAAACCATAGTACTTTTCAGCTGGAGGATAATATGCCTCATTCTGAGTTCTGCGTCACTAATTCTTTAACAGGACACCTCTGCATTTCTCAACCTGCTTTTTAAAGCCTTTTCCGATGTTAGTTGCTCCTATTTGTCTAGGCAGAGGGATTACAAAGCAAAGTGGGCTACAAAGTGTTCTTGGTTGCTTGCCACTTCCCAAATTCTGCATTGTCATTCTTTCATAGCAATCTTAAGATCAATTTTCCCGGGAAAGAGCAAGCAGCTTGTATCTGCACATTCTACTATTCCAAGGAAGCTATGTCTTCTTTTACCCTACTTACAATTTTTATGGAAAAGTTGATTGACAGTTCCTCTACAAGGTACAATAGAGCAGTTAAATTGGATAAGCAGTCCTTTGTGAGAACTCCCATTGTACCATGTATTTTGCTTCTTTTATCATTGGGCTTATGAAATTCCCTTTGGGATCTCAGTTTTATGTTCATATCTCCAGTAGTCATGTACATCCTTGGTTTTTGGTTTCTTTTTCTTCTGCATTTAATTTTCAAGTACAAATATAAAATCATATGTCTGTGATGATTTGTGTCACTAATACTGTAAGTTGTACACAACTGGGTTGCAGACTGCAACTCTGTTTTGTCTGTAAGGGTTGTATGGTTGTACTTGTTTTCCCATGGTGCTTCATTATTTCAGTGAAGTAAAATTTCAGTGGAATTATCTGTATATTTGGTTTGTGTAGCTAACTGAAACATTCTAGTCATAGAGGAAGGAGTTAGTTTCTATGAAATAAAGTAAAACTGTAAAGATTACTTGGCCAACAGATTTGTGCAGCAGGGTTTTGTGATCATCTGGTGAGTCTTGTCTGACAAACAGACTGGAAGGCTTAGAACAGAAGGAGCTAAAGCAAATACAAACACCTTTTCTTTTTTTTTTTTTTTTGTCAGCCTATTTAAGCAGAAACTTTCTGCAAGAGCAGTTTGAAGGAAGAGGAAATGTTCCTGTCTTGTTGCTGACTGCTGGGTCTTCAGGGCTTTTGAGATGTATGGGCTTAGAAGTCCTGTATGTAGACCTGTTATTTATATGGCAGTCTCTGACTATGTTTGTTTTCTCCTTTGAGCAGGTGAAATTGTGAGCTTGTGAGGCTCATGCAGAAGGGCAATTGCTAATAATTATTTTCTGGGTTTTTGTTTTTCTTTTTTTTTTTCCTGAGAAATGTGCGTTTAAGCTTACGGTGATAGTAGGAGCCGGATCTTACATAGACGTATCTGGGTTTTGGCTCTTAGAGGAAATGCTAGATAGTTGGTCTATGTTCTTAACTGGAAAAGTGGCACTTGGATTCCACCCAGATGGTGGAAGTCTCAAAATGACAGTCACTAACTACGTCTCCTCTGTTACGTGAGAGTATCCACAATGGGGCACTTTATTTGGTGCTGTAGGGGAGAACAATACAGATTATGCTCTTGTGGTATTTTCTCTGCCAAGGACCTGCTCTTCTGTGGCTATTTGTGAGCCACTCCCAAGAAGAAGAAGCAGCTCAGCTTAAGTGCCTTAAGAAATGACCTGCAGAAAATTAGGGACACCATCACAATTCAAATATGTAAATACTTAAGCACAAACAAAGCCTTTAGGAAATTAGGTTTAATAGACCAACACTACATAGTCTTCTCTAGTCATATGATGGTAAAGCAAATTTAATGTTCTTTTGAACATGAAATTACAGAAAAAATAGTTTGAGATGTAAGATGGGATATGCAGTAATGAAATAATGATAACTTTGTCATATTGATTAAAAAAATTATTCTAAATATCAGTGTATTTTCCTTCAACATTTTGACCTCCTAGGTAGTAACACTTATTTACTTTTAGATGAGTGCAACCAAAAGTTGAATATCTGTGATATATTTGTGTACTGGTGGGAAAGAAATGACCTAAAATTTGTATCCTGAAGAAGAAATTGAGACAGAACTCTGAAATGCAAGTGTGACTGAAATAACAGATTTGAGGGTTGGTACATACTCTTATTTACAACTTTCAGACAGAATGAAGTGAATACAAGAGCTGAGATCATTGAAAAGGGCCAATAGTGAGGTGAAAAGAAAATTAAACCAGTTTTAAATGGATTTTTTAGGTTAAGTAAGGACAGCCTGAAACCTTGTTAGCCATACTGCACAGGGTTTTTTGGCTGACAAAATAGATAGTCAGGGCTCACCCATCTTGTCAGTCTGAAATGCCTTTAGTCTACTAATGGCCTTTTCTGGAAGAGTCAATGCTTTTTAAACATAATCTTAATGTGCAGGTTGATTTGATGTAAATATGTTCTAATTAGGTGTATATGCATTGATTAAATGACTTTAATTTCATTGTGCTTTGAAGTTTTGTGGAAATCTCATTGGTGATCCTGCTTAAAAACACTTGCTTTGAGTAGACCTTCTTTGCACAGTGGGTAAAAAAATACCGTGATCTTCAGCATTTGCAGTCAGAACTCCTTTTAAACGGATTTTGGAATGTCAGATTGAGCATACCCTCCTGCCTGTGATCCAAAGCAGTCACCCATGTGAAAGGTTTTCAGCCTCTATTTGTTTGTGCTCTTGGCTCCACTGGCAGTGTAGGTTTTGCACAGTTGATTTAAGCTGGCTGTCAATAAGTAGTTTGCTACTGTTAAAGACACTGGTAGCAGCTTAAGCAGCATATGTAGACCATAACTTGGAAACCTTCAATTTAAGAAACTGTTACATGACAGTTACCTTATACAACATATTAAATAGTATGTAGCATGACAGACTTAAATGAGCTTGTAGTAATGAGCATCTTATGCAATAATTATCTTAACTAGATCCCTTTCTAGCCTAGATCCAGAAAAGCATATATTTATGTGTGTCTTCACTAACAGTTCATTTGACCCCACTGGAGACCTCCAGCCAAGCTCTGATAGCCATTTACATTGCATATACCTAAGGTTTACTTTAGCAGAGTCTAGCTTCATTCTGTAAGATGTGAATGTCCTCCTTAGGGGCTAACCTTGTTCCTGTGGAGTTTGGAAAGTGGATTAATGCTGAAGTGCTATTTATGGGCTGCAAATGTAGGTACTAAATTCCAAAATATGTAAATTCAAACTTGCCATTGTCTGTCACCTGTGTTGCCTGTTCTTACCAGCAGAATTCTGCAACTGGGCGTAGGTCTGACCTGAGTGTGCTCAGAGATACTGACAAACTCACAGGACTGGAATACATAAATTAGAAATTGGCTCCCAAATAATCTAACCCACTGCATGCATGCAGAGAATGGAACTGAAGAAAACCTGCTTTAAACCCCAACCGTGGTGATGAGTCTCCTTTAACTGCTAACCTGCTGGTTAAACCTCTCGCCTGTTAGATTGAGCACACGACTCTGGTTTCCTTTTTAAGGAGGGTTCAGCCTTCTACTTCCTGGTGAAATATCAACCCCTGAGATATTTGGTATTCAGTTCTTGTAGCCTCTTCTAACGAAAAATAAGAAAGGAAAGTCATTCTGTGGAAACACAGGGTTCATCTAGGTGAGGCCACATCCAGGGTGCCAGCAGCACTGGTGGGTGCCTGAACATATGTTGTGGCTCCCCTCCCAGGCTGACAAGTTCTCTTTCTACTTGGGCTGCTCTCTTTCTACAAGTTCTCTTTCTGACTCTTTCTACTTGGGCTGCTCCATTTTTTCACCCATTCTTCTCACAAAGGACATGAGACTTTCTTTGTCCCGTGTTTCGCAGAAGTGGCTCTCTTCTGTTCTTGCAATGACAAGAAGATTTTAATTTTTTTTAAAGTATTATGGAATATTAACATTATTTGGGATAGGTTGGTTGTTTTCCTTGTGTTTATATAAATAAGTGATCAGTGTTTAATTCAAAGCCAAAATAAAGGTGAGGAGACAGTCCAATCTAAATGAAAGGATTGCAGACACTATTAACTCTCTTCCAACGTGGTAGCAGATGTTGCATGAGGGAGGTGGGTCAAACATTGCTAGAGATGTAGCTCTCCTCTGCACAAGGAAATGCTGCAAACTGGTCCCAGTGCTGCTAACAATTGTTTTGGTCCTCAGGTGCTGGCAGCATTCAGAGCCTTGGGGTAAACAGAGCTGCCAGCATTTTCAACACTTTTATCTACTTAGGGCAGACCTAATAAACGCTGCTTGAAATGCTAAAGGCCTTCTGTGCTCTGTACTATAGCTCCCAGCTTTACTGAGCAGACAAATCAGTCAAGACTTCAGCTTTGGACGTGGCTTAGAGCCTTTGCAGCTTACAGAGTGTAGTGACACATTTAACTACTCCTTAAGAGCTGGGATGATGGTGAGAACCATAGGAGGCTTGGAAGGGGTGCAAGGAGCCCTGAAGAAAACCTGATCACAATCTTTATCCAGGCAGGAGGCTACAATTTGAGAATTGCCATCAGTCATCATCAATGATGTAACACAAATATTCTGTTATAGCAGAATAAAAATGATTATATGTATTTTTTCAATTAAAAGTTAGTAAATGAAATGCTCTTCCTAATGTTAAGGTAGACAATAAACCAGGCTGCATACATATAGTCTTGCGGATTTCCATTGTATCAGAACACACTTGCACAGTTTTAAACTATAAATAACTCTATTAAAATTTTTGTGTTCCCTGTGTCAAAGTCTTAGCTTCTGTGACATAAATTATATTTTGACCTGTAAATCCTCACACATGGTGCTTTGCACTGTAAACCACAGGGTTTTTTTTCAATATGCGTTGTAGTGCAAAGTGGAAAAAATCTTTCTAAGAATCAGAGATAAATAAAAATGTGTTATAAAGCACAACTGGAAAACTGCATGGTGACTTCTATTGTGCCTTACATGACATAAAAATATTTTTTAACGTAGGATAATAAGGACACAAAGCTTGGCTATTTTGGTAATACCTTGACTGCCTGATTTGCTATGTTTTCTTTGGTTTTTGTCTTACTTTTACTGAATAGTTATTATCTTTTAATATTAATATATTAATTTTATTTTAAGCTTTCATTTTCTTTATGTTATTTTTATGTCTTTCACACTATGTTTTGTCATAGTATTATCAGAGTGTAGACTTTAAAGGCTTGATTGGAATTTTTTCTAGCTTGTTAAGTGAGATTCTTGGGAAATTCTCATTTCACTTCGACTGGCATTTCTTTTTCAAGTTTAGGATAACATTCCTAAAAATGGAGATTTAGTCTACACAGAAATTATCTGTCACTGACCTTTTGTATTGCTACTTGGCCAAGTTCAAAGTACTGCAGAGTTGCCTTTTTTTCTTTTCAAGTTTAATTTGTTGCTAAGTTCCCACCACCGTATATGGTGTCATTGTTTCACTTATTCTTTGTACTTCTGTTTTCTGACTAGATTTAGCACAATGATTGAAAACAGAAAAGTTCTGAGCATGCTTTGTGGGGTACTAAGTCAGTATTTAATTTCTGGCAACATATTGTAGGTATTATGTCAGCTGTGTTGCAAAAATACCTAATATGGCTAGAAGGAAGGGTGATGAGAAAGAGACAATCTTGCTCTCCCTTACATGGTTGCAGAAGACAGACAAGGGTATGGAAGGAGCAAATAGCATCTCTTTTACAGCCTGTGCAAAGATTTTTCTAACACCACAGGGTAGCTGCTGTCAATTTGCTCATCCTGAAATAGATGTTGGAAGACAATGGAGAAGGGAAAAAGGGTCACTAGCTGGTCTGACAAATGAATATTTTACCTGCAAAAATGTGCACCAGTTGACTTTTCCTTCTCTTTTATTGGCACAGCAACTTATCTCAGGAAGATGCTGTGAGTAGCAGAATGCTTCCACAAAAAGCCTCGAGCACCCAGAAGGTTAAGTGATTGGTTTGTTCTTCCATGCTTTGCAAAAAAAAAAAAAAAAAAACCAACAAAAAAACCACCAACCCCTAAGCATGTTTCAAAACATGGAGGTCTTCCAAAGGTAAGCTTTAGGCAGTACAGATGATGGAAGAAGTTCAGGAAGAGGATGGTGTGAACAAAAACTGGGTAAGGTAATAAGGCTGCAGTGAGGTACTGAGTTTTAGATACGGCTTGAAAGCAAAGAAAGATGCTTGGCTCACAATGAGTGAGGTAGAAAACAACATTCAAGAAAGTAAAAGTTGAAAGAGGCACAAAGATAAAAGAAATGAAGAAAGAAACCAAAGCTGAATGCAGGGACACTTGAAGTTTTACTGTTCTATTACACTTATTATTTATTAGACTTATTGGTTTTGACCCTCTCAGAATGTCCATCTCTTCAGTTATCTAACTTTTCAGTGTTTTTCTCCACTTTTATTTCCTTTTGGAATGAGTTATGTGCTAAACATTAATTTCAATATATTTGTGTTTAAAGCCACTAGGCAGTACCAATTCTAGTCCCTCTTTTCCCTATTCTGATAGTGGAAGAGAAGTTAAAAGAAATTTTTTTCTGTTTGTTCATGAAGCCAAAATGAACAAGGTTGAGATCTGAGACTTGTGACTCAGAACCTGAATAGCAACTATTTTTTAGCTGTGAGAAAAAAAATACATTGATCTGAGACTTGGCTTGGCAGGTTTTACATTTTCATTAAATATTGATATTCAAACATCATCTTTGTTTACACTGCATGCTGCTTCCCCTAGATTTTAAACAAGGTGGATTTTTTGCAGATAGTGTTGAAGTCAGAAGTTCATAGCAACTTATTTATATGTGATAGGAGTTTGTCAGTGACTTTTGAATAATATGGGTATGTTCTGGGATAGCTGATGATGCTTAAAAGCTGTGGAATTCTTGATACCATGTTTCTGACTCCAGTTACCTTAGAGACATTTTTAATTAAATCATAGCCCAATAAATAATCTGCATAAATGTCATGCTATGTGTGCTCAATGCACTAGGATGTGAACACTAAGGACATCAACATTTGAAATGGACTTAATCTGCAGTCTTGTTCTAGTTATTTGTATTGTGTTTCCTTTCCAGTGAAACATATTCTGGTGATTTAAATGAAAAAGTGTGTATAGTTCTTAGGTTTTGATTTTCCTGTTTTCAATAAATTAATAAATTTGCTTTTGTATTTGCATCAGGTTCTAGGGAAAGGCAGAAGGAAGGCTGAGAGGAAACAATTTTAAGGTATTTAGGGGTGCCATTTTTAGCTATTGTGAGGGTAAGCAAGGTCCTGCTTGTGTGTTTTGGTTCCCAAATCAGGGTTAGATCCTGTCTTGAGGTTGTTACAAGTAAATTGGCTACTGTTGGCTATTGCTGCCCCGTGGATAGATATGCAAGGACTGCACAACTGAAGTCACTTGTGACATGACTGCAAGCAGATTTCACTTGGGGTGCAGTGGAAAGGGGAAGAGGTACCTCCATTTTACTTCCCCATGTTTCTTCCAATAAAATCACGAGAGAGAATTAAATCAGCACTTTTTCACTTCTCAGTGAGATCAGTGCCCTGGGAGTTCATGGGAGCATAAAGTCCAGGATACCTTCACAGTCAGCTATTCAAGAGGTGGTGCATGTGTCGTGGTGATAAAGTTTGCATATTCCTAAATCAGTGTAGGTTTGTGTGGTTCTGACTGCCACAGAGATGAGAGCATGGAGCTGTATCATGAATACCTACTTCAAGGGTATATGACACCAAAAACAGGTCAGAAGGCATAGGCATATATAAACCCATTTTAGATCCTCCCATAGCCACCCACTTGGAGCTCTTCTTACCTCCATCATGTACATGCAATAATTTTGGTTTACCTTGTTGTCATCTGCAGCACTAGGGACACCTATGTCACATCACATATAACCACTTCTTATATACAAAGGATCCTGGCAGACATTATCTGCTTACCAAAAGGAAGCTGGCTGAATCTGCTGCAGTTTCAAGTTACTGAGTAACACTCAGATTATACAACTGAGAAACACCCAGATTATACAACCACAGCCTCCTACCACACTCCTTTCAGAAGGCGCTCCAATTGCTCCAACCATCATCCACTTTCTGCACTGGACAGGATCCACTACTTTTCCCTAAGAGGGCAAAACTAATCCAAGATACAGAGATACCTGTTAGAGTATCTATTAGAATAATTTATCAAAGGAGACATTGGATTCTCTGTTCAACTCTTACAGACTGTTTTTCTGTTTCATAGACATGAAAACAGTTCAATCAGAAGCTCTACCTAGAAATTAGTTGGATTAAAATTGATGACCTAGATTATCACTGTGAATATATTTGTTTTGTAAACATAGTCCATGCAATAATCTGCTTATATCTAGCTGCAAAGAATAGGTAGGCATCAATGTAATTTAAATAAAATAAATCTAAGCATTAACGCAAACTGCAAAAATCATTCCTGAAGTCCGTACACCTATTCTGGTGTAAACTGGCACAGGTTTGCAGTGAATCACAAGCAAGTCATAAATACTGCTCCAAAATGAAAGTAGTCATTTGAATATTGATATCGAAAGCAAGGAGTAAAGGTGAGTTACTATTACCAGCTCATTTTGTTTACCACAGCAATGACTGGCTGTGGAGGCAAAAAATTACTTGATAGTTTCTCATGAGTAAGTTTTTCCATTGTACCTTTCATGCCCACATGCAGCAATTGAAGATGCAATAAGTTGTAAAATGGTTTCTGAGATTGCATGCCACCGGCAGGCTCAGGGCAGGAGTAGGTGTGTGCCTGCTGCTGCCTGGGGCTGAGCTCTGCAGGCTGCAAGCAAGGAGGGAAGCCAGGACACCCTGCTGTCCCGGGGCTGCTCCTGCTCTGGGCTCCAGATTGGACCTTAGGACCCATCACCAGCACCAAATCTGTTTACAGTGCTAACAGCAGCCTAACATTGGAATGCCAATTGTGTCAGCCAGCAGATCTGAGAAAAGCTGGAGAAAGAAGGCTGAGTGAAGCCTGGATATTCTGTATTAGGAAAAATTGGCAATAAATTTACTATCTTGTACAGGAGTCACAGAATTCTGGACATCTGAACAAAGAGGGTTGTTGAGCCAGTCTTTCCACTTGCCAAAATAACTGGTACAGCTAGTGCCCTGAAGAAAACCACCATCCGTTCCACTTGTTAATATGTGTCTGACAGGGGGAGAGGGAAAGGCAGGGTGAGAGCTGGGGCATCATTCACAGAACAGAGGAATTTAGCTTGTCTGTTATCAATTCCATGTGCTTGGTTTATTTGCATGTTAGCTTTCCACTCTAGGTACATTAATTAATTGTTTGTTTGGGCTTTTGCCCCCCATTTTGTTTGACATTGCTGAGAGATATCTTGCATCTGTTTCTTAAGTTGAGTGTTTTGTGGTGAGAGAATCCTCTCTGACTACATGTAATGTGCAAACTCAGCAGCTCAGCTTTTCTTCTTCTCATGCTTTCCTGAAATGTCAGACAGCAACATTCAGATCTGTACAACGACAGGGCAGGAATCAGCCTGAAAAGACATACAGTTTTGGTTTCTTTTCAGCTGAGTGACTATGTTTTTGGTCACTTTTAACAGAGAGCTAAACCGTGTTTGTGTAAGTGTATGAGAATTGTGCCACCCTGACAGAAGCAAGGTATGGAAATTAATGTGCAAAGCCAGCTTGACTACTACTCTTCAACAGTGCAAAACTGGCTGATTAATCTGGGTTTACACTGCCTCATATTGCCAAATAAAATACAGCTAGATTTGATAAAAACTAATATATCAGATAATAATTTAAAAGTTATAACAGGACACATTTTTCTGTATTGCCTGATTGTCTGCATGTTTCCCTACTCTTAGGAATACATCCTAAGACATGATAGCAATGGGAACTTCAGTACTGTGTGCATTACTGAAGAGGTCACACAATTTTGTTTAGACTTGAGAGAAAAGAGTGGTCAGAAAGCAGAGCTAGATTCAAGAAATGATGAAAAATGTATTTATAGCAGTTATGTTTGACTGGCATAAGCTGCATAATTGATCAATGCCCAAGAGGAGCACTCCTCTTTTCTGGCATGATTTTATTATTTACCATAACAAAGGCCACGAAGAAAAAAGTGAGACTTGAGCTGACACAGAATTGGGAGTTTAAGTGACTTCTGAATGTTCAATATGGCTTTGTCTACTACAGGATACAGTAAGTCATATATAAATTAGTATAATTTCTTGCTTGCTATAAGTTCTGTGATGTCTACCCTCAGACGTAAAGTACACAGTTTGTGGCCTCTGCAGGGTAGCATGGAGGAGAGGAGAGGAGAGGCAGCTGGGTATAAAATAAGACCTCAGTGCGTGCTCATAAGCAAAAAAAAAAAAAATTCAAATTACTAAGACTTCACTGGCTTTAATGGCTTCTTTGGTCCTGAGCACTGGTGCTAGAAAGAATAGAGAAAACATGCATTGACTGAGAATTCATTTTGCAGATGTGTGAACTCTTTTCTGCAAAATGCTGTTTGATCAGTTTTGACCGCACCTTTCCTGTCTTCTAAAAAAAGCTGAAAATATAAACGAGGAATTGTGGTTAGAAACTGACAACACTTATTTGGTTGCATGGTTACAGGCTGTGAGCATATAATGTTTGTTAGGGTAAATGGATTTACATTATTATCAGCTCTCAGTGTTTTGTGAGGTTGTTTCTATGCACAGTTTCTAGAAACTGTTGCGTAGGTGAACAGAGACTTAAACTACAATTAGTGTTTTGCTGAACAACTGCTGAGTTTAATCAAAAGGAAAAGGAATGACTGAAATAGTAAGTAAAGTTCTATATGTTGGAAATGAGAATAATGTTTACATCTTACTGTAATTTCATTGGGGCATTAATGGGATTTGGCTCTGCATTTTTTGAGGGGAAAAGGGAATGATAGATGTCTTAAAGTAGCAATTGCAGAACATAAACTGTGCACAACTGTCCCTGAATATTCTTAGCATCTTGAACCTTGATAACAGGGCAGAGTTACCATATCTTTAGAGCATATCTGGCCTTTAGGTTAACCTGGTTTGGATGTGCTTAGCATTCAGTATACATGGTACAGCTGCTTCCACTTACAAATATTTCACAATCTGAAAATCAAGTAAGTACCTTCAAAAAAATGGACACGAAGAGCAATATCAGAAGTTTGGCATTTGAAATGCAGCGTAGGCTCAGATATCTGTATTAAATAGTGTAAATTAAAACAAATAATATAGAAATAGACATGCATGACCTCAACAGGGTCCTCAAATTATTAACGAACCTAAGTTTCCTAGAAAAAGTCCCATGCAGGGACATGCAGTTTGGTAGTTAACATAACATCCTGTGGAAGGGAAGGGGCTACCCATTGGGTACATTGCAGGAATAAAAATTCAGAAAGTTTCCTGGAAACAGATGATATAGTAATCCTTCAAACAATATGCCGTTGATTTAGAAACAAAATGGAGCAGCAGCTGAAATGAAAGTGAGGCAACAGGACAAAATGTCACAGACACTGTTGTGTAAATCCTAATGGCGTTTCCAGATTGCTCTTACCATCACTGCAGTCACTGATAAGTTTGTTGCTCTCAGAAGGATGAATAGAAGCAGTTGGGGCGTGTGTAAGTACCAAACCTGTCTAACAGAACTTTACTTTTACAGTGCCTTTGATTTATGAGGGTTCAAATGATACAATGTTTAGATCCTCACTAGATCCCTAGAATTTGCTTGCTAGCAGGGAAAATGTTGACTTGTTATGCAGTGGTCATGACATGTTCAACCACACAGCTACCAGACTTGGGCTGAAGGTATCTGTCTATTCAATCTGTCTGTAGAGAGACAGTAATAACATGGCACTATTCTAGAACTGTCCTCTCATTCTTACTAACACAGTAAATGGAGCATAAGACTTTTCTCAGACAGTCCTAAAAGGGCATTTTTGCGGCAGGCCACTATACAGTACAAACTGGTGTAACACTCGTTGACTGAAATAGATATAGGCTTATTTATTCAGAAGGTATCATTTGAAAAAGAAAATCTTCTTGCAGAAGTCTGCACTGCTGCAAAACTCTTGGGAAAAAATGCAAGCAGGCCAACAGAAAAAAAAAAGCCAAAACATTTTAAGATTATTACATTAATTTTGCAAAGTATCAATGTATATATTGCTAAAATGAGTTGGAAAAGATGGGCTAATGACAAAATTATGTATTAGATGGTGGAATTAAAACCAGGTGCTTGTTACATTAAGAACACTTGATAGTTAAACATCATCATCTATATATTTATCAGCACAGTGACTGAGACGGCATGCAATTTGCTTCTGAAAGTACTCTTCTGCAATCCTGGGGTCTTCAAAAGCCATTAAAGCAAATTAGCCACAAAAATCTAGAGATCAAAAATCGGCTGCCAAATAGCTGGGCATGGATTTTCAAACTCATAGGTATAGTAAAAGCAGATGAAAATCTTAATATGTCCCTGCAGTTGCAATCCATGCAAACATCGGGTCTGGCAATGGTTATAATTGAAATCTATGCAAAAAATCTATACCTTTAATAGACATTACACATTACATTCAGTAAAAGTTAATGTTTTCATCTTTTTAAAAATGGCAAAAGAATTTTGTTCATTTGGTTGGTTTTTTTTAGGGCAATCCAGCTGTTACTGGTACTCAGCAGAAACTGGATGTAGTTTAGAAAAGTTTGTCTGCTTAATCTAGCTCTGGTATAGATAAGGGTGCATGTCTGTAGAGTCTGCAGTATTAAAGACACGAAAAACATTTGGCAGTGAGGAGCTATCTGAAAGGGAGGTTACAGACTGCATAATGTTGGTAAAGAAAGCTCACATTGTTTATGTCTGCACCATATGGCCCATGTGTTTATGAAGCAGTTCAATACTTATCTCATTCCTACCCAACATTCTCTTCCTCTTATTCTCATCTTCACTTCCTTGTTTATTTTTCTGTTAACATCAACAGCATTGTCCATGGAGGAGACAAGCATGAGAACTGGAGTTTCATATGAAGCTGTAATTCCCCTTACTGGTTTTTTATTATTATTTTGCAATAGTCAGCATCTTAACTACTCAGATACAATCTTTAAACATGCAAGCAGAAATTCCTCAAGCTCAGCTGGTAACGGAGTTCATTGAAAGTATGCTAAAAGAGAATAGGACCACTTGTGCAAAAAAAATTAACCCAGAGGAACAAAAAATGTGCTAGATTATCACTGGATTGGGTTGACAGTGAGCGGTTGGATATTAAATGGTCAGCAAAGTTTAACAAAACCTTCATCCAAATGAAGATGGACACTGATTCAACCAAATCATGTTTGGTTTATTTGCTGCTATCTTGGCTGATGATATTGGTAGCTGTTGGAACTCTGATGGCTGAAAACTTCGAGCTTTCTGAATTTAAGGTTGCCAACCCTCAAGTAAACACCTCATTTGACCTGAGACCTTGAAAAAGGCTTCAAAAATTGAGTGATAACACAGAAACAGTGTGTGTGTAGTTTAGATAGTATTGTGTGATCTCACAGGGTGAAAAACTTAGATCTGGGATTTTAGCATATGGTGATATATGGGAGCCAAGATGGAGAATTTTGGGTGTGGCTTAGTTGTCTTTTTTACACCTTCTTCTTCACGAATCTAAGTAGTTTTCTCTAATTAGGTGAAAGATGTCCGCGTTGCGGGTTTCAGGTAATCATAATTGAGTTAGAAATATAAATAATATAAATATCAACTGTTTATTAAATAATTAAATAGCCTTAAATAGACACCGTTTTCGCTCACTTTCTCGACTTGTTAGAAAGACCTCACATCTTGTGAGTTTGTAATAGATAAAAATAATGAACTTCAGAGTGAGACTTCAAAAACAACGTCTCCTGAGTTTTATTCACCCTGACCTTAGAACAAGAAAGAGCCTAGCATTCCAACAGGTAGCCAGCCAAAGGAATAATGAAATCCTGTTGCTGCTGCATTACTGTCCTTGCCTAAGAACTGCTGATTATATTTACTATCTCCATCCCGTCTTGTATCAGATAGTTAATATATACCAGCAGAAATTGTTTGCTATTATGCTTGTGTAATCCCAAGGGCCTCCCCTGGCACTACCAATAATGCTGAGAGAGGCAAAATTGGAAGTACCAGAAAGATGGAAGCCCATGCTTCTAAACCAACACATGCACACATGTTTTCACATTTGAATATGCATTCTGGCATATATGAGAAAATGTGTCAGGCTGACAGGTGAAAACACATTTAGCAACATCAAACTGTTAAGGATTGAGGATGAGCCAGTAGAATGACCTGCTTGCAAGGAAGGCAATCAGCATTCTGGATTGTGTTCACTGGAGCAGAGGCAGTAGATGGAACTGATTATTTCCTTCTACTTGTCAGACCACATCTAGATATTTGATATAGTTTTAGGCCTCCCAATACAGGAAAGTCACTATGAGCAAGTTCAGCAGAGGACCACCAAGTTGGTTGGGGCTGGAGTGCCTGACCTGTGAGAAGAGACTAGGGAACCAAGGCTCATTCAGCCTACTCAAAAGAAGGTTTCAAAGACCTAACAGCTGCCTTCCACTCCCACAATACTCAGTACCTACAAAGGATCAAGAAGACAGAGCCAGGCTGTGCATGGTGGGTGGACAAAAAACAGTGGTGCTTTATCAAGGGTTTCTACCTAATAAATATTTGTTTTGCCATGAGGACAGTCAAGCAGTGGTTGCCTATAGAGATTGTGCAGTCTCAATCCTTTGAGGTTTCCAAGGCCTGACTGAATACAAGGCTCTGAGTAACGCAGTCTGATCTCAAAGGTGAATCCATTTTGAGTGAGAGTTTGGACTATAGACTTCCTGAGATCCCTTTCAACTGGAATTATTCAGTGATTTTATGATTCTTTGATTCTACATGGATGAACACATTTCCTACCCTGAGCTCTAAATTAAGCCCTACTTGATCAAAGGAAAAATGGGAGACTATTCTGCCATTACTTATGCTCTGGCTGTGATTACAAAGGTAAGATGTTTCTCAGAGGAAATTTCTCTCTGAACAAACATCTATATCTGTGTGCTTCTTGCTTCACTAAACAGGTAAGAGTGATGTTAAGTGCTCGAGGTTGCTCAGTGAATCTGTGGCAGAGGTAGATAACTCAGATCTCTTGGGCCCCACTCTATTTTAAATTTAGTTGTGAAGACATGGTCCTCACAGGTTTTCAGTTCTCTTATTCTATAATATACACATTGTGCTCAAAACATCCCATTGAAAACAATAATCTTTAATTAAACCTGTTGTTTTAATAGAAAAGGCTTTCATTCCTTTTTTAAAAAAAATACATAGACTGGCTCAGCAATAGGATCAAATCATGTTCTATTTTAGAGACAGGCTAACTTGTGCCAATCATTTATATACCCTCATCTGTGATAGCCATATTATCAAAACATTGCTTTCAATTTATTCTATCTCTAGGTGAAAATCACGTTTATTTATGGTTAGTTATTAGAGTAGTATCTGCACTTCAAATAGGACTGATGTCTTATTCATTGTAGGTGCAAATACATAGAAAAGACTGTTCTGCCTGTGGAGAATTTTCATGATTAGCTAGACGGCTGGTTATTAGAGACATATGACGTCCATATTTCAACTAAGCAGAGCCTTTAAATTCCTCAGCTGACATTCCTTAGGGGTGTCTCTACATAGAGGTCTTTGGGTTCATACATGCTCTGTTGAGTTTTAAAACCCACTGAAAGCCATATATAAAAAATGCAACAAAACGGAAGTGCAATTGTTCCTTGTTCAAGTCCTTTTCAATTATGTGAACCACCTGTCCCTTCACTGGATCTTCTGTAATACTCTAAAGTCTTGCAATTTACCCATTCTGGTATGAAATTAGTTTCTCCCTTCAGCTATCCTCATGTCTGCCTGATTACCTATTCCTGTCAATTTTGCTTTTACCAGGCAAGTAGCAGATGGCATTGATAGCATTTTGACCATTTCTGTTCTGCCTGGAATCTGTAGAACCCCCTCCTCCCAAATGGTTGGGCTGCTGAGATGAAGAAAACCATAGTTTGTCATTGTTTCTTCTTCTTCTTCTCATTACAGCTGATCCATAACACCTTCTATTCTATTGTCTTGTCCATTGCCACAGAATGAGTTTTCTTCTGTTTGCCTCATCAGGTATTTGCTCCTATTCTTTTAAAACCTATCACAGAAGCACAGAGCTCAGAATAATCTAATTACCTTGTCAAGTGTCCCATGTTGAGCCCCATGCTATTCTATTGAGGTGACTACTGTCAACTAAAATAGGTAGTAGGTTAATGCTGGCTTAAACACAAGTTTTTACAGTGCAATAGAGGTGCTCTGCTAATATATGTTATGTCATTCAACTTCCAAAATACCTGATGTGATCTTCCTTTTCTTTTTCAATTTGAAGAATGGCTGCTACCCAAACTGAAGAGAACTGTGATAGTAATTACTTTTGTTACAGCACTTTATGGCTTCTGTCTTAGAAGTTTACAAAGTCATTATGGAGAGCTATGCTAAAGAATTTCACTATGTACTTTGCTTTAAGTGCAAAATAAGTTCATATTTGCAATGTCATATGCAAACTGGTTGATTAGATTAACCACTCATGCAACAAGTCTTTAGGCAAAATAAAACTTGCTATTTATAGATGCTTTTTTTGTGTATGTGGATTTCTTCATGACAGGAGTGATATTGTTGTCTTGATTTTGTAATTGAAGACCTACACTTGAAATTAAAATTAATTAAGATAGTATGTAACAGAATCATACTATGTTTAAAGACCAAGAAAAGTAAGAAATTATTAGAATCGTCCTGGAGATTACATTGATAACCCGGGTGGAGGGAGGGGAGGGGTGGAGAAGAGGGAGTGAGGGCTTTGTTTACGTGGAATTATAGGCATTGAAGATGAACCCCCATTGAGGAAGTGTAGCTAAAAACTCTGGCATGGCTCTTAACAGTAGGAATAAACCTCATTGCCAGGGAGGCTCTATCACCCTGGTGCTCGAGCAAGCAACTTCTACTGGAATAATGTATCCACTTCTTGTGTCCAGAAGTCAAGAGAAGTATTGGAAACTGAGAACAAGTGAAAGGAACAGTTATTAGGAGGATGATAAACGTGTTAGCAAAGCAGTTTTCAGCAGACATGTTGTCTGCATTTGAAGTAAAACGTGTTCGGTTCTGAATTAAGGAACATGTCAGTTTCGAGATTTGTGGGGTTTTTGTGTTTTTTTGTTTTGTTTTTTCTTTTTCAGAAAAGAAAAAATATCACAATTATTTACCAAAGTGGATTCTTCATCACTAAAGCTTAAATAGAAAGTAGTTCATGAGACAGTTTGTTTGGTTTTGCTTTTGTTTTTAAACATGCTGTAATTAAAACAGGAACAATTTGGGAAAAGTCCTGTAGCCTAGCAAGGATCAGAAATATCAGTCATTACACTTGGCGGAGTGCTAGACAATTCCTAGCTTGCATAACTTCTTATTATACTAAGGAGAAATGTGGGAGTAGAGAGGGATGCTAATCCTGCTCCTACACAGCTCACAGAGGTGATGGAACTGAAGAATAAGAGACATCAGCCACTAATTTCTATTGCTACAAAAATGATGGCAAGTATTAATGTTTGATCACGGGTCTGAGTGACATTGCATGTATTTTTCTCAGAAGCAAAATTCTTGAAAACCAATGACTGGAATTTTCAACTTTTCTTAAAACAGTAAAACCAATACCTTCCTAACCTTCTCCTTTCAAAGAGACAGTTGAAAACAAAGCACAGTTTCACCCTGAAGGCTCAGAAAGTGATAGATAAAAGTATGCACATACGTGATTAAAAAAAAAAATAGTTGTATTTTTTTTCAAGAGAAGTGATTCATAAATTTTACATGCTTGAGGTTGGCAGTGCTGTCACTAACACACTTGATTAATGCACTGATCTGTGTGCTAGACAAGTGCTTCTTCATCTGTAGAGAACACAGAAAAGAGCAGATGCTCCCAGTTCAGATCACATGAGTAGGATGTTGCTGTGGCTCAACAAAGTAGTCTTTAATCCTGAAATCACTTCAGATCCTTGGGGGGGAGGGTTGGGAGTTTTTTTGTTTTGTTTTATTTTGTTTTTAATGCCTGTGAAAGTCATTCAATTGTGAATTACAGCAAAAGGCTCCAAAAAAGGTTTCTAAATCATGTAGAGGCTACAAACAGTCCATAACAGTAGGAGACAAAGGATGGATTCTCACAGAAGGGATGGGCTCCTGCCTGCACTGCCTGCTGCCTCACACCACCTTCTGTCCTTCCCCCTGTTGGATTCACCGAGGGCTTGCAACAAAAACTTACATGACAGCCCTCATTAAGTCTGACTGGCTCCAAAAATTCTCACTGCCTCTGTGCTTCTTATGCTCCAACCTGGACTCATAAACTAAGGCAATGGCTTCCTAAGGCTGTTCAGTAATTTAACAAGGAGCCAGTTCTTTGGAATGTAGGCTCCTCCAATGAATTAGGGACATATGAGGTACATGTGTCCTTAATTAATAGTCAAGATTAACTAATGATAAGACCTGAACCACAAGTTCTTTATTTGGTCCTTTGCTAGAAGGACCTTTGCTTAGAGAAGATATTCTGTATCTTAACTCACCGAGGTGACAATGCACTGAGATTTAATGCTGTATAACTCATAATAATAATTTTATATATTGCTGTTTCTTTTTTATTTCTCTGTATTATCTTTCGATATTAAATATGTAAATAAAATATTAAAGACATTTCAAAGAATTTTTTAGGAAACTTTTTTAGGGGGGATAGCAATTTAATTTAATTTTACTTGCCTGACTTGTTAATTTCCAAATGTTTTCCTGAATGTTTTGTAGTTATTTGCTTGACCACACATTTGTAATTCTTGTCCATCGTGGATAGGCTCTGTCTTGATATACTCAGAGTTGTATATAGTTGTATGGTTAGAGCTTGCAAAATCTGAACAATTTATTTTGTACCATTACTTTCATATATATACATATATATAATCATTAGTTGGTAATTGCAAACTAATTTATACTCCAAGTGGAAATGTGTGATTCCTAAAAAGCAGTAAAACTAGAAAGTAGCTTGAGACCTGCAAATTGATAATATGAACATGAGTTAGTCAAAGTGAGTAAATCAACTTCTGTAAGGTACCATAAAATATTTTTAAAATATGTTAAATCTCAAAGTAGATCCTTAGTCAGCCACGCTTGTGAAAAAGCTGTGAGAGGAGAAGCAGTGGACTTACACAGAGCAGTAATTATGTGATATTCCATCTTGCTTAAAGGTCAGGTCCCTGGCCTCACGTCCAGCTGCCCCAAGGTTTTCAAGCAGTGCAAGACAACGAGGAATCTGCTCTTAGTACAATCTAATCCCTGTTCTTACAGGCTCCTACTCTCTTCTCCTTACAGTCACAAAATGCTAAATTGGGAATAGACAGCTTTTACAGCACTCATACCCATGATTCTGCCTAAGACAACTGTCTTAATTGGGGATTTGGATTATGAGGAAAATCTGGAAAACTGAGCCCTGGCCTTACGGATTCGTCCTATTCTGGGCTGGTGGAGTGGTCCTCATGAACCTGCTGTAGTCTTGGGCAGCCAGAGAAATGTTATTCCCAAGGTGATCCCAGACTGAGGAAGATCAAAAAGGAGATTTAAGAGCCTGTCCTTGTGTAAAACACGATCAGAAATAGCTCAAAGTTCTTCAGGAATGTGGAAATATCTGAATTGCATCCCCTAGAAGCTTTCAAACTTGGACAGTTCTTCCAAGTAAAGGCAAGATGCCAGAGGAGAGCTTTGAAGTTGGTACACCTTTTTTTAATGCAAGGAGTATTACAAAGTATCAGTTTTGCTAGTGTCTTCTTCTGTCTGAAAATGGTGCCGCTAACATTTCTGTTCCTAGTCCCAGGTTCTCCCGTCCTTTCCTGACTGCAGCCACAGCTGAGAGCATCCTCTGACGCTTCTTAGCAATGCCTGCAGACCTGGATTTCTATGACTTTTAATACCCTTTTGTTGTCCTGGCTCTACTACTGTGAACAACTTACTTCTTTACCTGTATGTAGAACTTGCCCCAGCTATAATGCCATTGAATATATTCTAATTATTTAAGTAATTCTAGACCAGTTAAAAAAGTAGTCGACATCCCCCTGGTATGCCATATTCCATTGCTACTGCTTTTCCAGCCTTTTCCTCATGAGGTTTTTAATATTATGAAAGCAGAAATTGAGTGCTCTTGGTACCTACTGACCTTGATATTACCTAATGTTGCTTCATTCCTTCTGTTTCTATGGTTTTCTCAGCATAATTGAAATTAAGAGTCTGTGCTTATTGTTGCTGACAAACAAAGGTCCCTCTCCCTCTATTCATGTTGTAAAGGTTAGCCTAATGACTTAATGAGAGAAAGAATTAAGGTAACTGTGTGGGAAGAATTGGTTCAGAGTGAGAAATCTCAGTATCCTTTGGAGACAAAATATTCCATACTGCATAGGATTCTCATTTTAAGATATCTTGCAAGGCAGGATCTCACTTCATCACACATAGTGTTCCCAGGAATATATGGTTGAATTGCCCATGTAATTGTGCTCTGATCACAGAAAATGTTAAATTACTGTGAGAAGCCCTTCTTTAACCTTGTATGTTAACGCAGCATAAAGGCAGCTTTTTAATGTAGAAGACATGTGAGCTTCTATCCAGAAATGTCAAAGCTTTATTTTGAAATATGTATTTATTTCCTATACTGGTGTCTTAAGTGCTGAATGAAATTCATACTGGCAGAATTGTTTGTAAATGTGTGTATGTGCATATCAAGATGTTCACATGCTTCTGAGTAGTGGTGGAATTATTAACCCTGATACAAAGGAGGCAAAAAAAGGATTTCAATGTATCTAAGTAACTACTGGAATGTTAAATTCAGAGTTTAAATTTTCCAATACTAGCCTAGTTTTTAAAATTAAGTTCTTTGTAGCAGTATTGGTCAGTCATATATATAGAGCTAAAGTATTAAGAACAAACAAAACTTTAAAATTGGAAGAATGATACTGTTTGTAATTTCGAGGTAACTACTTTCAGATCCTTAAATAGGCCTATTTTTTGAGAGTAGATGTTCATCACTTTATGGAAAACTAACATCTGTAAAACTTTCAGTGTGAGTATCAAAACACCGAGGTATATGAAGGCACCATGTTATGCTTGATTAAAACTCGTGCCCGGAAAATTATTGCAAATAAGACTGTATAACAATCTTGCTCATGCAGCACTGCATTTTGTAGTAATAGCAAACATTTCTAAAGCATGTTATTTATGTTCTGCTTTTTTACAGACTTTTTGGTAAGATTTTGTATTGATTCTAATCTGTCCGTTGGATTTAGATCTTATACCTTTGTTAGAAATTATATACACTTTCACAAAGAGGTAAAGCTATATCTGGACTGAAATATTTGCAGAACACTTGAGGGAATTAATTATCCCACCACACTGAACTCGACTGACTGAGGTGAAGCAAATGGAAAACTCCTACATCTGGAAAGTTTAAAGAAGCAGAAATTTAAATGCTTGGGTTTATTTGCGTTTGACCCATGCTTAGAATTTGCCACTGTAATTGAACATGTGATAGCCATGAAGTGTGCTAGCTGACTTCTGTGCCTTGCTGCTATAATAAGCACTGTTCTGTTTCATGGCCAAATTCTCTTCATCAACAGAACATTTTAAAACTTTCAACTGAAAAATTGCTGCAGCTTTCATGCTGGAAAAATTTTAGTAAGATGCTGGTTTTAGACAGCTTCATATTTCCTGGCAAGCAAGTAAAGCAGGTTGAAAATTTTTCCTCTTGGAAAATGTGGCTTTGCTGAAATAAGAACTTTCTGTGAGAAAATGTCAATTTCAATGCATATTTTTTATATTACAATTCGGGTAATCAAAACAAAGCCCTTTATGTTTTAAAATGACAGTTTGAAACAAAGATACTTTTCTGTTCCAAATAATTGCTTTTATTAAAACAAACAAACAAAACAAGGTCAAGTTGCTCAGGAACTTTTATTCCAATCAGAGGTCTTGTAACTTTTCATTTTGACATTTTCATTTTGAAACTTCTGATAGTTTTCATCCTAGGGCTGGGGTTTTTATTTTCTGATACTCCAATTTTTCATCCTGTCTTGAAGTAGAAACTAATTTTCGTTGAACAAAATTTTGTTTCCCAACCAGTGTTGCAAGAGACTGATCAGTCTAAGATTTTCTACAGGAATAAGGGAGGAGTACTTCATAGACATGTGAATGTCAGTTACAGTTACCTGACTGATCTCCCAAGCTGTTTTGAAATAGCTGAGGAGAAAACAATGTCATTATCAGATGTGAGGTACCTCAGAGTTTGTGCTCCTCAGACTACCCTTACAGGTAACACTACACATGGGAAGCTGTTTCAGATTTTCCTTTGCCTGGGTTCCATAGAGAGGTTCTTCAGAAAATATCTGGTTTTGAATCACTTCAGAAACCTTCCTCAGGTCTGTCACTAATGTCTGTGAAAACTGGGGATAATCTTTTCATGTGAGAAGGGTTTAAAGACCTCATCAATCCTTTTTGTTACCAAACTAACACCATCCTGCATGATCAGCGCCCATTAGTCTGATTTCTTTTTCTTGTTTTATGAAATTGTATTTGCTAGCATGTGTAGTCAAGGACCCAACAATCTGAAAAATCATATCTGAGGAATGACCTCTCTCTTGATTTCCACTTTGCTTAGGAAATAACTTTTGTTCACTACAAGCCCTTCACAACCACCCTCTGTCATCTATTATAAGCAATGATCTACTCAAGAAAAAATGAAGAACATTGAAGATGGCTAGTTGAATTCCTATTATAGCTAGAGATGGTCAAGAATTCTGTAGGAAATAAATAATTCTCTAAACATGAGTTTTACTTGTCATGATCACTGCTATCTAGACTTCACTGTCTGGCTTCCAGAAATATGAGATTATTTTTCACTTAAGTTTTAGTCTCTGTTGTTCTGAATATCTAGATATGCTGAAAAGTGTTTCTCAAAATAATACATCCATCTCACATATTTTGAGAAGATTAATCAGCAAAACTTGTGAATCCAACTAATTATGTCATAGTTTATGATTTTGACTTGGCGGTAGCAGATCAGCACCATTTTCTCTAGGAAATAACATCTAAAAAATATGTTTTCCAGTGCAGAAATGGTGCTAGAAACAGTATCAGTAAGCCTCAAATTCACACAGTGATGTGGAGTGCTGGATGTTATTGGAGAAGAAAATAAATCTGTGTTTGTTTCTGAAGGTCGTACAGTTAAAAAGATGTAAAATGTCATAAACAGCTTGTTTCAGAACAAGCACTTTCACTGCAGAAGATATGTGGTATTTTCCTCATTCTTTCCTGATTCATTCTGAGGGTAGACTTTACTGCTGAGGGTAGACTTATCATCTAAAAAAACGAGTTCCCGGCATAAATAACAAGGGACTGTTCCTTAATAATATAATAAAAATCTACAATTTGATTAGCCAATCTGTGTTTCACAGAATGAATCAGAAAGCAAGATGATTCCTTGCAGATAGAACATGCTCTTAAGAAAGGATTTTTGGAACAGCTTGTGGGACTAAGATTAAATGTCTTAGACACACATACATGCTCATGCATCTTGGATATATCCCAAGATTTAGGATGTAATCACTGGAAAAGATTCAGCTTTCCCAAAGTGTTATAAATGGAAGTAGAAAAATGCCCTGATGGTCAAGGGAAGGTAGCCTTGCACAAGCTTTGCACTTTCCAGCACTGTGGTTATCAGTGCTGTCTCTCAGGACAGCATTTATACCTGGAGCCAACCCTCCACAGCATTCATTGATGTTTGTTTCCATTCCACCAGGGCTGACAACAGTCATGTGTTTCAAATTGTTGTCTCAGACTGGGCTGGTCAAGAGACTTCTTCAGCAGAGATGTTTCAGAAAACTGAATCTGCAGAAAGCAAGATGTAGAACAGAGTTCTTTATGAGACCTTATTCCTAAATCATATGTCTGCTATGATTCTGTGAGGATTTTTATGGTACTTCTGGCATAGAAAAACCACTCAGTTTCTTATAACATTGTAACATTTGGATCTGCTTCAATTCATTAGCCTTTCATGAGGAGGGGAGGAAGCTGAAACTCAGGTTGTGCTCTGCTCAGATGCTCTCTTTCATGGCTTCCAAAAGGTGCCAAAGTTCAAAGTGGAAAAGTGATCTAATTTTGTCTTTCTGTGAATCTTAGAGAGAAACTATCTGTATGGCATAAACCTTCTCTATCAGGAGGAGCTCTAAGACAGTACATGGTTGACATGTCTTTTTATGTCACAGGGGTGACACTGTTCAGCAAACAGGTAAACACATTTGGGGAAAAAAAAAAAAAACGAGTTCCCTGCCATAATGCAGTGGGTTATTATCCAGTTAAAAATGATCTGATAAAAACACTTTTTAACATTTGTCACATTTTTTGCCTGTTTGTGATCCAGCCAAAGAATTTCTATCGTTTTCTGAATGCAACCAAGATATAACTAACTGTTGCCATACCAATAACTAGGAAGAAAAAGAACCTCCTCCACATGTACTACCCACACAGATCTGATGGGCACAGTTTGTGAGATGCCTTGGGAATAAAATGGTGCAGGACTGATGGCATGCACATGGCTGCAGCAGTTGGATCTGCCCGGGGACCTACATGCTCTGTGTGTGTGTGTGCACAGGAGTAGGTGTGAACCACCGAGGCTTTGTAGCTGCTCATGCTCACAAACACAGCTCCCTGTTCACTCCCTTGCTACTTCTTTCCCCTCAGTCTGTCAAATGCTGCCAGAGGAGCTGTGGCCCTGAATCTGGCTGTAGCTGTCTAACAGTACAACTTGCATAATCCCCACAACAGAACAGTGAGATTATTCTTACTTTCCTTCGTTCCAACTTGAGGGCAGTTTTGCCTGTGTAACATCTTGAGGTGTTTGATGTCTCTGTTCAGTGATACCTTTTCACTGACACTAGATGTTCTGACATTCATGTGTAAAATGAGGAAGTCTATATAATGCAGCTTCTATTTTCACTTTTAATATGTCTACTAATTTTCCTTTTAAAGCAGCATTTCTTTTTCCCTTCCTTCTCTCTGTCTTCTTGGCTGTTAGATTGTGAGCACCTTGGAATAGCATTCAACTATTTCTGGATTATGGCAGTGGGCTTAGCACATCATGAAAACTAATACATCTATATTTTTAAATGGATAAGGTTCTGAAGAAGTGTCTGAGCTACTTATTTCTCACTTATGTTATAAAATGGCAAATGAAACAAAAAGCAAATCTCTGTAGTCCAAGGAAAACACTCAGTAGAAAAGAGAATGAAGAACATGTAGTTCCTTAATCTTTAGACTCTCAAAGATATTAAATTTACTACTCAGTTACAGTTGTCTTGTAATGCTAATATTGTGATATGACTTACTGTTATAAATAAATACAGTCATTGAACTCTCAACATTGAAAAAATTAAGCCAGTTCAAGGCAAAATAAATTTTGCATGGCAAGGGAGGATTTCTGCAAAATTAAAGGAAATCCCATGCTGCTTCATTTTCATATCAGTAAAAAAAAATGTAATATAAAATAAAATATCATTTGGTTGTAGGCTATTTAAGACTTTTAACCCTTTCTTCCTCATTTTAATCTACTATTAAATTATTATATTTTGAAAGCATAAAAAACAAAGAAAATTTCTTACCCTTCCAAAATAAAAAATTCAAAAATATTTTGGCTTTTAAAGATTCTATTGATTTTTTTAGCTAACATTTTTCATCAGGTCCTACCCAACTCGTAGAGAGCTTCTGCAATGTGTACCCCTTCTCTTCACTGAAAATGCCATTAAAAATAACAAGTAACTGATGACAGTAACTGGTCATCAACAGCATAGTACCTCCATTTTAACAAAGGAGTCGCACTTTTATATACACTTAACTGTGGGCAAGGTTTCAAAAATCATGCTCCAATGTAGTACACATGGTCATTTTAAATGTGTCCAATGTACTCTACATTGAATTCAAGCTTTCAGCACTCACAGATATGTGTTCTCCCATTTATGCAGGCCTGTTTTTATGTATGTTTGCTAATAAATATGTCTTCTAAGATATTTGATGGGGAAAAAAGTTTAAGAGAGATCTACCTCTCTGGGCAACCTGTTCCAGTGTTTCACCTCCCTCATAAAATAAAACTTCTTCCTGATATCTAGTCTGCATCAACCCTCCTTTAGTTTAAAACCATTATCCCTTGTCCTATTGCTACAGGCCCTACTAAAATGTCTGCACCCATCCTTCTTGTGTGCCCCCTTTAAGTATTGACAAGCTGCAATGAGGGCTCCCTGGAATCTCCTCATCTCCAAGCTGAGCAACCCAAACTCCATCAGACTTTACTCATAGGAGAGCTGCTCCATCCCTCCAATCATTTCTGTGAACCCAACAGGTCCATTGCTTTCCTGGGCTTAACACCCCAGAGCTGATTGCAGTAGTCTAGGTATGGCCTCAGAAGAGCAGAATAGAGGGGCACAATCACCTTCCTAGACCTGCTGGCCATGTGCCTTTTGATGCAGCCAGAATATGGAAGCAATCTTCTAATCTGACTAGACATTGTAGGATTCACCCACTTAGATCTGCTGTGGCTCCAGCAGCTCATGATGAAGAAAACTGCTCAGGGCGTTTATGTCAGATTTGATAAAACGTATGCTAAAGCATCCATTCAAATAGGTCAGAAGTTTTAATGGTAAATCCATCAGACATTTTTTTCTGAGGTCATGAACTGTGAAGAATTTGTTCCTTCTGGCTGTCAGTAGGTCTGCTCTTCTGGAAAATAAAAGCAGTGCTTAGCTAAGGATACAGCTTTCCTCTGGGACACACACATACCACTTCATCTGATTTCACTGGGGCTTATGAAGTTCACCTGATGATTAAATGAGTCCTCTAATAATTAATAGTAAGGATTTTTAGGTTAACTTTAACTGTTCCAGTTAAAAGTTCAGATACAAACCCATTTATAGTAGCAGACCAAGCAGCAGAAAGGCATCAGTCTCTTGTCACCTGATATAGTAGTCACAAATACACACATGGCAACTCTCTGCTGAGGTTAAAGGGGAAAAGGTATTAAACATAATTTCTCTATCTCCTCATTTCTGTGTTTGTGTTTGTGAGAAGGGTGGATTTTGTCTTCTGTAAAAAATTTCAGCTCCAGTCAAGCCAGCATCTTGTGTTTTCACAGGACCTTCTAAGTTACACAGACATTGATAGCAGAGGCCAAGAGTTAAGGGAAAACCTGTCCCATACTATACCAGAGTGAATTGGAATCACTGAATGCACCACTTTTCCTGCTATTTCCTACAACACAGATGAGTATGAAACATTTGTGTGTCTGTTCTAATGGTGCACTCAATTGTGTAGATTAATTATATTTTAATATTAATCTAAATTTGCACAGTTAATAAAAAAATTAACATCTTTCCAGGTATGGTAACAGGATTTTATTGCCAGTACACAAGTATTTCCCTTCAAGGAGTTAACTTCACAGTAGGTTCAGAGTTCTGCAAATGATGCCTCAAGTTATGGTCTTGGTGTTGTATACTGCACTTTTATATATATTCCTTCATACTGACTTTCTGTTTACTTAATAGAAAGGCACTTAGCTTTTGAAACTTTACTGTTTTTGGCACACTAAAAGAAACCAACCTGCTTTATTAAATTCATGATTGAAGGAAATCATTCTAAGACTAATATGATTTATGTGTTTCCATTCACTGTCAGCAGGGAGTCAGATTAAATCAAGGCTGAAGGTCTCAGCTGCATTCAAACCCTTGATCAAGCTAGTAACACTTCAGTTTGAAAAGCATGACAAGATGATTAGATGATTTAAATAGCCCTGTGCTTTTTGAGATGGCTGATATCATGAACGAAATTATTTTTGCAGCAAAAATATGTATTTCTTATAATCATATTAATAAAATGTGGTGTCATGGCTTAACTCCAGCTGGAAACTAAGTACTGTACAGCTATTTGCTCACTCCCCTACCTCACAGTGGGATGGGAAGGAGAGTTGGGAAAAGGTAAAATCTGTGAGTTAAGAATAGCTTAAAAATGCACATAAAATAGTATATATATATAAAAATAATACTAATACTGATAATAATGATAATAACAACGAAAATAATACTAGTAATACTAGTAATGATAGTAATGAAAAGGGAGATAACAAAAAGAGAGGAATAAAACCCAGGAAAAACAAATGATGCACAGTACAATTTGTCACTGCCTGCTGACTGATACCCAGCTAGTCCCTGAGCAGTGATCAGCCCCTCCTGCCAACTTCCTGCAGTTTATATGCTGAGTGTGATGTTCTCTGGCTAGTTCAGGCCAGCTGTCCTGACCATGCTCTCTCCTGCCATTTTATGCACCTGCTCACCCTCAGGGCACGGGAAACTGAAAAGTCCTTGATGCAGAGTGAGCACTACTGGGCAACAACTAAAACATCAGTGTGTAATCAACATGTGGTTTGTCAAGTTTGGCAATGAGGTGTTCTAATGAAAAGAAAAATTTATTTTGTTTCATATGGCTACCTGTTACACAGGTTATCTATTACCAAAGACATAATACTGGTGCTTACACAAGGTTGTCCTCAAAGCATTTTAAAAAAGAGATCAGTGTGATTGTCCTTTTCTATGAATATGAAATGTAATATCTTTAATGTTGCAGTTATTGAATGATATGCTGGGATTTCAACATCTGCTCTGATCTAACTTGACTGATGAATAGTTACCTACCTTTTGAGGTCTTATTACACAAGCAATGTTTAAGTACAGCTAAAAGGATAGAGCCATTTAACCAACACTGAGCATTTGGATGAATTTTCTTGTACCATTGGTGTGCTTTCATGAGGAAAGGTCCAAAAGCTGCCTGTGAAGGTCTACAAACTGACTGAACCACTTTTCCTTCCAAGGTGAGGCCAGTGGTGCACCAATGCTTTAGTACCTGGGGCATACATGAGACTTACAGTCAGGGATGGATGTCAGATGGATGCTGGATTTAGAAACACATCTTTTACAATTTTATTGGAATTAAATGTATGTTCATTCTACTGCAATGTATGCAAATCAGACTTGGATTCTGGGTCACTTACAGCCTACTGAAGAAATCCAGGGAAATGGAGTGAAATCTTGGGAATCTTATTTTCATGAGTTTGTGCAATGACAGTATTGAAATCAGTCAATCAAACTCTATTTCTGATAAAGCATACATTTTGAAAGCCAAAATTATTAATATACCTTTGGCTTCAATGTCTGCAAACTGAACTGCAATCCCTGACAATCACTCTGGCAGCTAAAATCTGTAGACAATAGATCCATTAGTAATTAAGTCAAAAGATAAGCTTAAGCATTTAGGAGGGTGGTAGATATGGAAGGTTAAAACTTTCCTAAACTTCATCCAGACTAAGCTTCTTTCTAAACCATGTCTTTCTTCCTGCATTAGCTGAGAGATCTTTGCTGGCTTTGTCAGTTTGAAATGCTGTGCAGCTTGTTCCAAAAGATGGGCACTGCTATAAAATGAATGAACAAAACAAACTCAATTTTGGCAACAAGGTCTTTCCTAGTCCTCGCTAGGACTAAATGACAACCTGTGACACTGAAAGCTGGCAGTAAAGTAGATTTTAGATTTACTAGCCTCACTGAAATTTTATCCTGTGTCCTATACTGGGCTTTGTTCACAGGCATCAAGCACTTGGAGTAACAAATAATCAAGGTCTAGTGCTAGAATTTTTCTGTAGTGAAAGAGGTAGTAGAAAACTACTTTTGGCATTCTCACATGGAGTACAAGTAGCCCAAACACTCTTCCAAACAAGATGGATGTGGAGGGTAGGAAAGATCATGGATTGACACTTCATTGGAGTAGATCTCATAGGAAAGGTCTTCTAGATACAGAGACATCATTGTTGATAATGTCATGGAAATGTCTGAACTGAATGTTCCTGCCTGTGATAGCCTGGAATCACCTGGGAGATAAAGATTTTCCCTTTGCTATTAGCAAAGTGATAGCTGAGAACTCTCCTTGTAATGTTTCAGGTCACTGAAACCTATTTTCCCCTCAATGGACACCTTAAAAAAAGGTGATGAGCAGGTGGACAAAAAGATTATTCAAAATATAGCACTCAGGACTGTGTAGTCAAGGATCCTCTAACGAAGCAAAATGTTGTGGGCTGATATAAATTGTCAATCTTCTCCTTTACTGGGTTAAGGGTGAATGTTGTTGCTGTATAATATTATCAGTCTACTGGAGAACATTGATATATAGAGATAAAAAGTTTCCATGGTTTATCCCAATCAGATGAAATAGTGGCAGTCTTAAATACAGTTTCCTCTCTAATTTCAAAAGGTACGTGTACTAATATGGGCTGTAAAAATTGCAAGTAATCCAATGGCTGGAGCAAGAAATTGCAAACACGTTACATTCTAGATGCAGCTGAGTGACTACTGACTGACCATTTACAGGTCTCTGGCAATAAGTTCTATGTGGTTCAGGAGTCTCAACTACAAAAGTGTCTTAAAATATGTAAAAATGTCCCTTAGAAAGTACAAACATACAAGTATAATTTATTCTATATGTAGGAAGGAAGAAATTATATATTTTGTATATGTATAAAATGTTCATCATTACAGAAAAAGTGGCAAGGGTTAAAGAAGGGTTAAGGGTGAAAAGAAACTCTCTCTTTCTTTTTGTGAGTCAATCAGTAAGGGAGTATTTTGCAAAACCATCCAGTGACCTGAATGAGCTTTCCAACACTACTTTAGGCCGCTGACCACAAAACAAAATACTTATGCATCTATTTTGTTAGAGGCCGTGAAATGTCATGTTTGCATAGAACTTGTTTAATGATGAAGGTCTGCTAAAAGAATTTCACTTCTTCCTGCATGAACATCCTACTAACATGAATGCCTTTTCTCAAGCAGCAGTCTTGGCTGAGACTCAGCAGCGAGCGGCCAAGCTCGCACAAGTGAGATAAGGCAGGTCCTGAATGTCAGCAGCGAAGGCAGCTGCGTGACGTGGGGCTGCCGTGGAACGAGCAGGCTGGCTGCCGAACCCTCCTGCTTGAGGTACGTGTGAACCACACAATTCTCTGCTTCGGTTGCAGGGCTGCTCTGATCCGCTCGCATGTGTAATGTGTCTCCAAGTACCCGAGATAAAACAGGAGCAGTGCGAGACCAAGAAGCACATGTGCATCCGTAGCACCGAGCACCCTTAGATAACTTGAATGGACTCCAAGGTGAGAGGAACTCATGTCTGCCGTGATAAAAGAGCCAAATGATTGTGGGCTGGGCTGATAAACAGCAGTACAGAGGCACAAGGTGGGCTCTGACACACACCGTAACTTTAATTCTCACCTCTCCTATCCGTAACCCATTAGCTCCCAGGAATGAAAAAAGAAGGAATCACTCTGTCAATGACAATCCCATTCCTGTCTGTCCAGAATCATACAGACACTCAGACTCAGTGTTCAAGAGTTTTTCAGACGCTAACTACTAATTTACAAATAGATAGGAAATTGCTGTGACTGTCAAATAAATAACAATGACACAATAATACCAATAGATCCTAAAATGTCCTGGCTTTAGCTTATCTCTGGGACTTGCAAACTACTAAGTGGCATACACACCCACACAAACTCCTGAGGGTGAGTAGGAAAACACATGCTTCATGCTCACCTAGCTTCTTTCTTTGCTCTCCATTCGCAGGGGTGACCATTCTGCCTTCTAACTCCTTGAGTGTTTGAGGTTTTAATCTTTAATGTCTACACAAGTTGCTTTTTATTTGGTTAACAATACCAACAGTAATGGATCAAGTGTCTTTTTTTAATAAGTTGCCATGATTGTTTATGAAATTTAATATCTGTATGGGACTTCTCTGCTTCTTGCTGCTGTGAAAGAACAAAGATCACTGTTTGCATGTTGTCCACTAGAGTTAGTGGAAACAGCAAGCTAATAGTCTTACCCATAAATCCAGGAAGCCTGGATTCTTCCTTTGTTTTTATGATAATGCAGAATTAAACACCTACATACCTACGAAATGTGCGAAATACAAGAAGGGAATCCTCATCTGATAGTGTTTGTCTCCTTGCAGAGACACTGCTTCCCAGTCCACGTTGGGCAGCTGCTGCAGGTCAGCACAGGGGTGTTTGTACAACTCCCTCTGTGCTGTACCAATAGATGGCTACGTGCTCCTTGAGCCTCACCATCCAACGGGTCTGGAAGCATTGCATTTATCCTGGCAGTAGTAAATTTGCTGTGCAACTGGCCTGGTATTACACTTCACCTGTTGAAATACACACACAAACAGAGACATGCTGCAGCTCTTCTTTGTGCTAAATGTAAGGTGAGAGGTTGAGTGGAAGGACAGAAATTGCTATTGTTTTTAGAGTGTTCACAAAAAATATGAAAAAAGAGCCGTATGCTCAGATAAAATTTGAAATCTCTTTAATTCAAACCCACATGACAATGAAGATATTGTAACCCCTCACCTACATATTTTATACAAAGTGAGCCAACAGAACAATGAGAATAAAAATTGCTGTACATCTTTTGCTTAATCACTCTCCCTGCAGCTCTGAACAACAAATTAGACTTTTTAACATTCAAAACAATTCTTTCCTGACAAATGCTGTCTGAAGGAGTTCCTGCAGAGAAGCCTTCTTTTCCTATGGAAAGGCTCAGGAATGTTACTGGCTACTTGGATACAGAGCTGAGGCTCCTTAGTGACTGTAAATCAGTCCCATCTTGTTAATGTCAGTAAGGCTATGCTAATTTATGCTTGCTAAAGTGCTCGAACCTGCCAACAGGCACCTGGTTAAATAGGTATGTTTAACCTGCTGGAGTTGCTCAGAAACAATTAAAGCAGCAGACACTCCATTCGATGTGGAAAGGTTACACAGCTCAAGTCCATCTCTCCCTTCACCATCAGTGGCGTTAGGGTCCCTCCTGCCAGTGAAGCCTCTGATGGAAATGTGAAGGCAGAGTACTCTAGATACCAGCAATGTGCAGTAGGAGCAGTTGAAGAAGGGAGCTGAAGGCTTGCTGAGACCTTGTCCTGCTGTGCCCTGTGCTGAATGATGTTATGATCCAAACTTCCCTCACTGTTATCCTCACAGTCCTTACTTTTGCCTTCTTGACCTGCCATATTTCCTTGGTCTCTTCAGTTCTTTCGTTTACCACTACCACAAAAAAACCCAAAAGACAAAAAAAACCAAACAAAACAAAACAAGACAAATGAAACAAAAACCCCACAAACCCCACAAGAAAAAAAAACCAAAACAAACCCACCAACAAAAACCCAACCAAAAAAACCCCCAAAAACCTCAACTGACCAAACAAAAAAAACCCCACAAAACCACCTGACCTGATGCTGCTCTTGCTGCTAGCTCTGCTTGCATACCTCATGCTTCTCCTCTCCTTTGTACTGTCTACATGGACTGTGTACTCTGAGCACTGTTTTCAGCTGAGTGCTGTACAAATAACGGAGACTAAATCTTGGTTTGTCCTCAGGCACTACCATAATAAGAAAGGCATTTCAATTAATAGCAGTATTGTAAAAGTGGGCCTGTTCTTAATGACAAATTGTCTTTCCTAGGTCCTACTGACACAAACAAAGCAAAGAGAGACCAGAATACTCATTATGAACAATGCTTCAGTGCAATCCTGCTATTTAATTTTCACACACTTCTTTCCCATACAAAATGTACCTTTTTAACAACAGTAAAATATTATCATGAAACTAAGCAAAAAATTATTATTATAATGTGGCAAATGTGCCCTTGCAGAACAGATGACAGAAATTATAAAAGAAGCATATCAAGTAATTCGATTATTGTTTAGATAATATATCATATGAAAGAATAGTTAAAAAAAATACTGCAAATTTGCAATGTAACTTTGTGCTGGCAAGGTAGTTAATTTTTCTGTGTTTTTTTGGTTTTTTTTGTTTGTTTTTTCTTTTCATTCTTGTTAGCATATACTTTTCTGTCTTTACATGGGACACTACTTTCATACAGAAATAACAGCTTTTTGTTAGGGTTTTATAGGGGTTGTGAAATGTCAGAGATTATTTTGGTTGCTTTGTGTTCATGCCAGTGGTTGTTACTGTTCTGACTGCAAATTTTTTGTGGAAAGCTTTAATCTGGGCAATATCATGAAAGAAACACATAAATATGAAATGCTAGGGTGCTCATTCACATGGAAAGGGAATAGAAGCGTGGATGATTTTTGCAACTCTAATCAATGATACTCTGCTATCTTTCTTTATTAGATGGAGATATGAGACATCTCACCTAACTGTAAACACTCACACTGTAGATATCTCCTTTGACCAAATTATACTACTCCTTTTATAGCCAGTGGAAAGAACTGCCCTATCGTAGCCATTTCCTTTCAGATGAGAGAGATTACTCCCTCTGAGTGCCTGTTTCTCCTCTTAGCTCTAAAGGCTGTTTAGTCTACACGCTCAGATGGGGAGGTTTGCATTACAGATATTTGCATTTTGTCAACTCAGTCCTTTTTTTAGTGTCAGATCTGTAAGGACTGAAGAAAATGCACCTGCTGAAAGGCCTCACTCAGTATGTATAAACTGCTTCTTCTGTGCATGCCAGGCTTGGACCAGAGCTGAGTCACAGCCTCTGAGTTTGAGGCAAAACTGAAAATTTCTGTGTAATGGGAAGGACAGGCAGAGCAGGGTCTGCAGCACAAGAAGGAATAGGGCAAGGTTGGAAAATTTGGAGCACTTGGCTTACTCCTCACAGCTCTCACCCCATGCTCTGACACCTCCCTTGGCTGCAGCACGCAGCCTGGTCTCCAGCCCTCTGGTCCATGGCCTTTCTGACACCTCTGCTGATTGCTGCTCCTGGTGCCTGAGACATGAGCTAGCTTTGACCTGAGATGAAAAGAGGAACACACAGAGCAGGTGTTCCCAGGGATAAGTCCTCTTTCCTCGTTCATCTGTCCAGCTGCAGTTTTTATTTGCCACTTACTTGAAAGAGTGTGATAAGTAGCAATTAGATAGTACAAGCAGGCATCTGCCTGCCTTAGGAATGAAGGGAACAAAATATTGTGGAGGAATTTGCTTCCCTTAGAAACTTAATTCTGTTTAAAGGCCTTCCTGTCATTTCAATAACTAATCTCAGGAGGAGGGATGTGGCTTGAGGGTTATGGGAACAGTTAATTCCTGACTGCCACTTGCTCCTGATGAAGAGTAAAGCCTTCATGGTTCTCTCTTCCTCAATCTCTCTTTCACTCTGTCAAAGATGCCTGAATCTAATATAACAGTGAATATCAAGGATTATATTTTTTTAGAGGTCATGTTAAGCCTCACAAAGCCAATGCAGGACAAGAATTATTACTATTTTGTATGTTTATAACAAAAAAACCACTATGGGAATGTTTGTGGGAATTAAATTATGGGTCAAATTCACAGAAGAGTCTCAGAGAGGAGAGAAAAGCCCAAAATACTTGGTTCAATAGTTAAAGAATTATGTATACCTTTCTTGTATGTAAATCTTTACATTTTGCAAAATTTTTTTATTTTAAAGATTTTCTTATTCAAAGAAAAGAGATTCCACAAACAAGAACATAAACATATTTGCGTTCTGAACCAGTCTGTACCAATCTTTTTCATGAAACCTAAAAGGCCATTATTCATAAAATTGTACTTAGAAAAGCTGGAGGCAGATGAGAGAAACACTTTTCCCCCAGGCTCCTTGGAGACCAGTGAAGCTGCTAGTAGCTTGCTTTAATGCAGAACTGGAAAAGGGCTCTGCCTACCCACACAGTGTAGCTGTATTTATCTGAAAGTATTCCTATTATTTGCCTTGGATACAATTAATTATTTTGTACTTAAGATGTTCTGGAGCATACCATTACATCACATTAGCCTTGTGCTTGACATCAGACTGATGCAATGTGATACGTTAGGAGTTCTACCAGAGCTGTTTTAATTAGGCAAGGTATTTCATTCACTTAGTGAATATTTGCTTTGAGTTGCCTGTACAAGGCCATAAAATACCAGCACCTCAATGCTCCCAGCTAAATGTCAGATGGGGTGTCCTACACTCTGCTGATTAATTATATAATACTTAGATCATTTAGCTAATCTGTTGAATGCACATCACACAGTTAATGAAAGACTTCAAAGCTGCAGACAGACTTAAGAAATGAATCATCGAGTACAGCACAGTCTTCATTACTCATTGCAGAAATGCAGCATTCCTAGTTACTAAGTCTGAACTGGGAGAGGTGCAAGTGGCAGGGTTACCCTGCCAAACTCTCCTTGTTCTCTCTTTTCTGCCTGTTTGAGGAGTCACGCACCGCAGGGGGAATAGATACTCGGCTTTTCAGAGACAGATCCCCGAGGCACTGATGAGGAAGGGGATCCATCAGTATTGTTCCATTTTCTAGAGTGCTGCAGCACCCATGAACCAGGCTTTTCTCCTGCATGGCTGCCCTGGGTAAAATTTCAGGGCAGTAAAGGAAAATAGTAATACTTGCCCAAGCAGCAAAATTCTGGGAAGAGCTAGAACCCGTACATACCTGTGGGGTTTGGGTTTTTTTCTTTTTTTTTTTATTTCCCACATGTATGTACAATGATTAGCAAACACAGACTGAAAAGTCAAGACGTTATCATCATCATCACCTATTGTCACAGCTCGAGCAGCTCATTCCATTTTCAGAGTGTGGGGTTTTTTTTCAGCCTATTAGCAGCAATTAAAGGTATCAGTTTATCAGTTGACTTCTAAAATGACCATGAGTTTTTTTTCCATAACTCGAAGGGCTGGAGTTTATTTGGTTTTGGTTTCTGTGAGATGGTGGAGGAGAAAAGCTGGTTTGTTTTTGTTTTTTTTTTTTTTTCTTTTTATTTATTTATTTATTTACTTATTTTTAAGGAAGAGATCTGGGACCATGGCACGGAAGCTTCATTGAAAAGCAGCTCATTGACGTTTTGCAATCCGGCCCATTAGGTCTGGTCTGGAAGCCTTAAGCTTGTAGCAAAGATACTTTGTGGGGGCTTCGGTGAGATGCAAACTAGAAATGGTAAGGAAGAAAGGCATGCGGGTTGAGAGGGCAAAAAGGAATCTATTTAGTTATTATGATTTAGCTGGTCAGGCAACTCCTCACAGATTGCCTGTGGAAGGAAATTATGTGAGTGGCGTGAGGTACTATCACAAAGAAATCAAAACCAGTCGAAACTCTCCTCTAGGATACACCTAGCAGGCTCCAGAGCCGCGTTCATCCCCACATCTCTCACATCACTGTTCTGCACCATTATCAGTGCTCAGTAGCCCTGGGGGTCATCCTGCCCCGGTCTCCCTTTGTGGGAGGACTTGTGAATTCTCCCCCTATCTGACTCACCCGAAGGAAGCTGGAATAGCTAACAATCACATACTCTTGTGGGTTTTTTGTTTTTTTTTTTTTTTTTTTTTTTTTTTTAATTGCCTCTGGCTGAAGGAGATTAAGAAGTATGTGAGCTATCTCTCTGTCCTCTAACCCTCCAACGGGGGGGAGGAAACTAACATCTGAAGTGGGAGTATCCTTTCCACTCCAGACATTTTCTGAGTTAATTTCCGTTGGGGTATGGGGGATATATAGCAAAATGCAGCATACATCTCCTCCCCCTGTTTAAAAAAATTCCTGTATGTGATCAGAACCTGAGTTTTTTCTCATCTGAAAGATAACACCTCCAGGAGAGCATCTTAGGAGAGCAATCTAGTACTGAGTCAGAGGGAAGAGAATGAGTCACTGCAGTACTTAGATTTTTCTTGGAAGTTTCTCACTAAAGCATTGCCCCAGTCTGACACTGTTTAGTAGATTACATCAGAGACACTGGAGTTTATGTTAAATTCAGAATGGATAAAGGCTAGGATCTCAGGAAAGTGTTTTTAAAGAGTGGCTAATTTTTTTGTGGGGCGCTTAAAGAGCACTTAATTGGGGGTATATTCATCATGCGCTTACTGTAAAGCTAGAGGGAACAACAGCAAAAAAATCAGAAGGGAAGACTAACCAGAAATCTTAGGCTGCTAAGTAGGATAGATTCAGCCTGTGTTACATTGCAGACTGTTCTTTCCTTTAGCAATGGCACACAAAGTGAACTCATTATAATTGAATTGTATTTGGCTAGGAAAAGTGCCGATTTTTTTTTTTTTTTTAATCTTACTTTCTAGCTACCTGATTTTTGTAGTAAAGCTGCTTGCAATCCTGTGAAGGATCCCCTCAACAACAGCGAGACATCAATGGCAATGCCAGGTTGTCATTGTGGAGTGGTGCTCTGGTGATTATCAGTGAATTGACAATGATTAGTGACTCACTCTTGCTCATTCTTAATCCAGCCCACTCCACCACTGCTTGTACTGCCTTGTGGGAAGCAAATCTAAGCACATGCAGAGGAAGAAGCCTCAGTGTTATTTTGTTGGCAGCCTTCTAGAAACCTCCTTTGCCCTGTAAATGCTTGTCTGCTACCCACGGAGTTTGCCATTCGGCTAAAGATTTTCTTCCAGCCCTACAGGGACTTCACAGGGTAGACATTGTACATTAATGCCAAACGGTAAAAAAGATAAAAATTATTTAAGCCAGTGAAGCATGAAATGCACGTGTGTGCTGTGAAGATACCACATGTTGTGAATGAAAAATGTGCAGGCAGCAAGAATCACTGCAGTCAGGCTCCTGAGGAATCTCCCTGTGCTGACGAGATCAGCTCCTGGGGACCACGGCGGTACCTACTGCAGCATCCTTAAGAGGGGACCCAAACCCAGAAAGGTTTATATAAGCTTCTTTTCTCCTGCTTCATGCTTGAAGCCACATGACATGCAGACAATTGTAGATGAGCAGAAGCTCTGTTTGCTCTGCCTTCTCATTTGCTTCTTCTAGTAAAACTCAGATGAGGTTGAAGAGGCTGCTGCCTGGCTCGTGTGCCTTGGCTCATCCCAGCCAGATATGTCAGAACAGCCCTAGGCCGAACATCCCCTCACCAGATACCACAATTGTATGGCACTGAGAAAGGAGTGGGAGGGCAGATCAGGGAGTTCAGCTGCAGAAGGGCTTTTTACAACCTGAGCTGGCAAAGCTGGAAATGAACCTGCTGGTGGAAGTATCTGATATTCACTGTGTCTGTCTCGGTTCTCTTAAAATTCTATAAAATCTGTCCCTTTCCTGCTATTGCTTTCTGCCTCTGTTGTGCCAACATATTTCCTCCATGAAGCTGTCCAATAAAACCTGATCTTCCTTTATGGTTAAGTACTCGAGGTGCAAGCAAATAGAGGCCCAACATATTTTTAACAGGCAATTCTTTAAAAGATGGAGAGAAGAAATAGCTGCCTATACAAATGCTGATCTTTTTAGTCTAGCCCTCATATTTAAAGCAATATTTTTCAGAAATCATACTGAAGGGAAAAACATGCTCAACAGCTATATGTTCAACAGCATTGTTTCTGGAAAGCAAAAACATTTCTGATACTTGAATGAATTTATAAAACAAGGCAAAGTGGTTTACTATCACTTTGATAAAAAAGGGGTAGGTCTGCTACAGGGTCTCTAGTCTTTGACTTTGCTCTTCATGCCAAACATATTTTGTCACATTTGCTCTCATTGCTTTGAGCCGTTTCCTGGCAAATTGAGCAAGTTCTGCTTACTGCAGCTATGCATCTTGAACAAACATAAATTTGTTTATATGTACAGTTTTGACGGATGGAGTGAAAGCTGGCATTTCAAGGCACATTTCAAGAGTTTGCATCCATAGCTCTTGGCAGACACACATATCCTGATAAAAAAAAATGTTTCTGTCTCAGTGGTATGGAAAACCTCAGCTATATTAAATGGGCAGCCACGGGTAGAGTGGCATCCACACAGCTGCCTGCTAGACACTCTAGGCAGGTGTCCAGGCACAGAGTCATAGAACAGTTTGGGTTGGAAGGGACCTTAAGGATCACCTAGTCCCAACCCTTCTGCCATGAGCAGGAATTCTGTCAACAAGCCCAGATTGCTCAAAGATCCTCTCAACTTGGCTTGGGTGCTTCCAGGGATGGGGGATCCACAATTTCTCTGTGCAACATGTTCCAGCTCCTTATCACCCTCACAGCTGAGAATTTCTTCCCAACATCTAATCTAAACCTGTCCCCTTTCAGTGTAAAGCCATTTCCCTTTGTCTTGTTATACATGCACTTGTCAAATGTCCTTCTCTAACCTTCCTGTAGGTCCCTTTCAGGTGGTGTAATGCTGCTATGAGGTTATCTTGGAGCCTTTTCCTTTCTAGACTATATAACCCCTGTTCCAGGGGTTGGTACCCCAACTCTCTCAACCTGTTTTCATAGAAGAGGTTCTCCAGCCCTCTGATTATCTTCATGGCCCTCCCCTGGACTTGCTCCAGCAGGTTGACATCTTTCTCATATTGGAGGCCCCAGAGCTGGATGCAGTACTCCAAGCAGGGACTCATGGGAGCAAAGTAAAAGTTGAAAAACACCTCCCTCAACCTCCTGGTCACACTTCCTTTACTGCCACTCCAGGACAGGGCTGGCTTTCTGGGCTGCCAGTGCACATTGACAGGCCATGCCGAGCTTCTCATCGATGCACCAACATCCACAAGTCCTTCTCTTCAGGGCTGCTCTCAATCCATTCTCTGCCCAGCCTGCATTTGTGCTTGGGGTTGCCCCAACCCACATGCAGGAGCTTGCACTTGACCTTGTTGAATTTCATAGGTATGCATCTATTAAAGAGGTCAGCATGTCTGCTTCTGCTCAGTGATGCTGGCAGCTGGTCAGCAGCCACAGCCTAGACTGACCAGCAGTGGCACAGATTGCTGGAGTGGGATGGGGACCTTGGTCTTGTGTTGCATAAAGGGAGCAGCGCAGCTCACGCTGCAGAGCTCGTGTGGTGTGAGAAGTGAGGTGTGTCTGCCACAGGTGGCCGTGCCTTACCACCACTGCTGCTCTGTGGCCCTTCCATAGCAGCCACGGTGGCTGAGAAACCTGGGCCTCCTGCTTTAGACATAACTCCAGGCAGCACCAACAAGTGTCCCAAGGACACGTGCTGTGCTGTGCTCCTCATGCTTGTTGGAGCAGGCTCTCTCCCTGCTGCAGTTGAAACCAAGGGACAAAACGCCCATGGAAACTAATGGGAACATGGGCAAGCCCACCTCCCATATGGTGCCTGTCAACCACGTGCTTGGGAAACATCTGATGTATTTTTATTCGGATCATGTGCTTGGTATAATGATTGAGATTTGTTAAGTCCTGAGACTGTAGACCTTAAGTAATTCCCAAGTTTTGTATAAATATCCATCTTTGTTCTTTCGTGAGAGAATCACATGCCACTGTGAGAACTCATATGATTTTGGGTGCAACTTGGAGAAGCCATCTGATTTAAGGTATACTTAAAGTGCTCCAGTCACAGCAAACTCTGTGACTCTCGTTAGGGCAGTATTTCTTTACACAAACCTGAAGGGGAAGTAGCTTTGATTTTTTGATGAATAATTCAGAAATATCGAGGCTGAATCTTATAAGTTTTTACATTTCTGTGGCTTTTATACAGCTCTAGAATATCTACCACCATGGCAGCTTAGTAATTGTGAAGCTATAATGCTATAGATCACTTTTGTTGTAAAATGAATTATATTGTTGATAATGTTTATTTATTTGTAATGTTTAAAACATAAACAGGAAAACTTTTATACAACATTTTAGCTGAGACCATAACCTTTACAGTTAAAATATTTCTTGCAATAAAGCTGCTATAACATAAAATCCTTGGAATGATATTAGATCCTGGTATCTCTTCTCCACTGATTAATATCTTGTTAGGTGGATCATTTCAATTGAAATAGGTCCCTGAACTTTGTGTAGATAACCAAAATGTTAATATGACATTATAGTGGGCAGGATTTTTCTGTTAAGAAACACACTTACTGTTTTATGTCCCCTTGACTTTGAGAGAATGTATCACATTATAACTGAAATTGTTCAGAGTACAGTGGAGCATAAAAGAAAAATGATTCTAAATGAAACACAGGCACGAGTTGACTTTCATGCTTCCTAAGGACAGAGGCTCAAGGAAAGTGTGTATTATCTTTGTTGGTTTGCTTTTACCTTCTGGAGTCATCTGGAAGTTTCCCACTCATGGATTGTACTTCAGTGGACTAGATGTAACTAGTATATGGCTTAAGAAAGATGCAAAAAACAAAGGTGCCTTCACAAATCTTATTTATGTCATAGTACTTTGCTGGCAGTCACTAAAGCAGAGACCATCTTGTGTTAGCTTAACAGTATAATTAAGGAAAATTTTTCCCGTTTTACTGCTTCATAATTTTTATACTACATTTATAAATCCTATTTTGCCAGTAGATTTGTGAGCAATAAATGGCTGGAAGAGGAAAGGAACAGAACTGCACAGTGGCTATGATATTTATAGGAAGCCAGAATTAATTTAATATCATTTATTCTATTCGGGATAAAAATTAATATCTAACTGAAACAGCTAAGAACCCATCTTGAGTGGACAAAAATCTTCCTTTGCTTGCACAGTGATTTCCCACTCTGCTGCCTAAAGCTCATTCTTCACAGTTAATAATAAACATCATTGACTAAAGGATGACTGCAGTTCCTCTGCTAGAATCACAAGTGATCACTTATGTTCCAGTCAGTGCTGTTCTTCTTTCAGAGTGCACTCTGCATTACCAGACCCTCTGCTTGATCACTGGCTTTAGTCACCATCAAACTGACTTAAAGTAAACATGTAAACATTTCCCAAGCAGTCATGGAACACCTAATAAACCTGAGTGCTATCCTTGTTCTTCCGTTAGTCACTGCCTATTTACCATAAGAAAAAAAAGGGACTTTGATCTGTAGAATAGAATTTCAGGGATGTTCTCATCCAGAACATCTGAAAAATGTGTCACCTCAAGCCACTAACCAATTTAACCTTTACTGTGTTTCATACCTAACAGGGAAAACGATTCTCTCTATCTGTATCCTAAGGGTATGGGAGAGATACTGACATAATTTACAGTGTATTCTGGTAGATAAGGTTTCGGTTTCATCTTTGGCATTTGAAGATGCTAAGTCTAATGACACTGTATAAAAATTATGATCTCTTCTAATTTGGAAATGCAAAAGGTGAATGATGATGAACTTCTGAAAGTAGTTCATTCACGTACCATTAGGAGAAAGTATTGGCTTGACTTCCTGATAAATAGGTGGTTGAGTTAAGTCCTGGAGCATTAACCAAAATAGTTGTTAGAATCTGAGAAAATCTAGAGGTTATTTCAAAGACTCGTGCATTTTTTTCCCCCAAATGGATTAGAGGAGCTCTCCATGTGTGGTATGTAAGTTCTCCAATAGTATAAAATGCCTGTAAATCCTGACATACCATTTGAAGCGTTTCTCGGACCTATGGTTGCAAGGCATCCATTTCAAAAGTTAATGTTAATTAAGGCTTGGTTATGAGTGAGTGAAAAACATGCCTGATTTACAACCCGGTATATCTCCTTAATCTAGACAACTTGTGTCCTGTGTCCATGCTACTGAAAAGATATCTCCTTCCTCAATTATTCTCTACTCTCTTGTAATCTAAGAAATAGTTTACTATAGAGACAATAAGCTTTCCATGATAAATGAAATAGGAAAATGTTTAAGCTCCAAATCTCTCTGTCTTTCTGGAGATGTTAGGCATGCATGTTGTAACATGATATAATATCGTGCCATGCAGCAGAATGGGAGTCAAAAATACAATTCCTCTAACAAATCATTTGTCAGAGAAAAATCATTTTATAAGAGATTCAAAATCAGCATCACATTTAATCCAATGGCGGCCTTGGGCTGGTCATGTAAGGCCTTGAGCAGAGCCCTGAGAGGCTGTGCCTACCTTCCTGCATGAAGCCTACACACCAGAAACACTGGACATTTTGTTTCTGTCTCAAGTAATTAATTGATGAAGGCAGAAATAATTAATGATGAATGTAACAGAAGTACGGTGTAGGTACTGAGGTTAACAAGTTTATCTTATTTCTCACCATCCATTATCTGTACATCTCTGTTATTAATTGGATAAATTGCCTAATCAAGAATTGGGTAAGTATAATCCAGAACCTATGAGTCCTGCAATATTCCAGTTACATTTTTGGCAATGTGAAAGATGTGTGGTAAGTCATCAACGTGATTGCTGAAGCAAGAGTGTTGCAGGTAGCACCAAAAGATCCATTCCCCAGCAATAATTTTATCTTCAGGACTCCACATTATTAAGTGGGAATACTGCCTAAAGAACAGCAAAATAATTATGTTTTTCTAGTTCGATATGGATGCTGATGCTATTCTTGTAAAAGTGAATGTGAAAAAATCCATTTTGTAGGCATACTTCAGCATGGCTTCAGCTTCTGTTCAAGTGTTGGTAGAAGGTGCTTAGGATACCTCAGGAATAATTGAGCAACTCAATGAACCAGGTTCAGAACCTGAAGGAAAAAAAATCATTCTTACTTCCACCTTTAAAATAAGGGATAAAATGAAAAAAGAAAAAGAAAACAAAATCTTTCCTGTTATTAAAAACAAATTTGCCAAGAGCATCTGGACTTTCCAAATGTTTAGCATGTGGATGACTCACCAGCTTTATGCTAAGATATTATGCTGTTATTTCAAAATCGAAATACCAACTTTGACATTTTTGCACGTTGTACAGAGATCCATAGTCCTTCTCCTTATTATATATTATTTCAGCTTTTAAAAATCTAGAAAGAATCTTGGATTAAATGTGATGCTGATTTTGAATCTCTTATAAAATGATTTTTCTCTGACGAATGATTTATTAGAGGAATTGTATTTTTAAAAGTCATTATTTTTCTTGCTTGGCCAGATTCTCATTTTAGCTGAATTATACCTGTGGCAGAAACTGAAATTAAAGAAATTTTCAATTGAGCTCAGGACTTAGAATGAACCAAAGGCTTTCCTGAGCTGGGCCAATTAAGATGGTCTTTCTAGAACTTCTGTGCTCATTGGGCCTTGCTAGAAGGCAATTCAAAATACAGCTTTTCCACCACTGGGCCACAAGTCTTGACTACCCAGAAACATAATTTTTAGAGAGGGTGGAGGAAAGCAAAGATTAAAAATATCTTTTTATGCATGTGTGTGTATATATATAACATACCTGCCTACATACATACATATGTGTATATATGTGTGTGTGTCTGTGTGTGTGTGTGTGTGTGTGTATTTTGTAATTTCTGAGACCTTTCACCAATATGAGTGGTTTATAGCAGATCTGGGGCTTTGATTTCTGATGCCTGTTCAAAAAGCCAAGTAAAATGCCCTTCTTAAAGTATTTGCATGTGCAAGACTTCATTTTTGCTTCTGTGACTGTATTTAATTTTTGTGCGTGAGGAATTATATGTGCTCAAAAATATATACTAAAACCCTCAGTTTGGTCAAGGAAATTGAATTGGAGTAAAATAAGCTAGGAGTCTTCTTGAATGGCTAGTACTAGGAAGATGAAAGTGGTCTAAGCCAAGGAAGGGAAAGTGCATTGCTGAGACACATCTATTGCTTGTGATTTTTGTTACAATGAAGCATGGAGTTTCACACAAAACAAATAAAAACCTTGTCCTCAGAGGTTTCCAGATTTTCAGGTAAGAGTGGTCTTTTGGCTAGAATAATAGAAAGAGCAAGGCTGACCTAGCTTCTGCAACAGCATCTGGGCATCTTCAGGTTAACTTGGACTGACCAAAAGATGATCCCAGGATGAAGAAGAAAATGGGTATTCAAGGCTTCTCTACCTCCCCAGTTTAGTGCTCAGGTTGTGCTACAAAATGTGTGTATATTTACAAAATTCAGGGAATGATTTTCAATGTATGGAGACCTACATCACAATTACAGGAATTCAGGTCTCTGTGTGCATTAAATAAGAAGCTCTGAAATTGCTCTGCACTATTTTTCATGATAAATTTGAGTCTTTCTTTAGCCACATAGGCTTTTTAATTTTACATTTCCCTGGGTTATCTCCAAAAAGAAGGAAGGCTACTTTTTACTGTAGCTGTATTTGTATCTAGTACGGATATCAAATGATTTCTGTTTCTTGTATTAAGAGCCATGATTATAGCAGCAAGATCCAACAGTACAGAGCCTATTTAGCAACTGTTAAATTACATTTTTTGTTCTGTTCCCAGAAGACCTTGTTCCCAACATAGGCACTGAAACACGGGTGTCTACAGATCTGAATAAAAGAGGTTTAGGTAGGAGAAGAGACCAAAGTCCTCTGGAAAGGCTGCACCATTTACTGGTAGTGTCCCATCAAGGTAAACTGGAACTGTTTAGCCACACTTTAATGTGGTAACTGGCCTGGACATGCAGATACAACAATTGTAACTTTATAATTTCCCTGTCTGTGGTCATTGCTTTTTTTCTGTGGCTCTGTAAATGTTGTGGTTTAAGCCCAGCTGGCAACTAGTCCCCAAACAGCCACCCAGCCACTGTGCTCCCCAGTGGGATGGGGGACAGAACTGGAAGGGCAAATGTGAGCAAATTTATTGAGATAAAGATAGTTTAATGGGACAGAACAGGAAGAAGATAATAGTATTGATAAAATTAATAATAATAGTAATATACAAAACTAGTGATGCACAATGCAGTTGCTCACCACCTGCTGACCTGCCAGTTCCCAAGCAGCAGTGGCCCTCAGCCAGCTTTCCCCCCAGTTCATATGGTGACCATGATGCATATGCTTTGGAATGTCCTTGGGTCACCTGTCCTGGCTGTGTCCTCTCCCAGCTTCTTGTGCCCATCCAGCCTTCTCACTGGCCAGGCATGAGAAGCTGAGAAGCCTTTGACTTAGTCTAAACACTACTTGGCAACAACCAAAAACATCAATGTGTTATCAACATTATTCTCATACTGAATCCAAATCACCACACTATACCAGCTTCATCTCTATTCCAAACAAAGCCATGGCAGTAAATAACATGATTGAATAACTGAGGGACAACTGTCCCTTTCCTGGGGAGCAGGCTGCCTTTCCTGAGCCCTGAAAATCCCTTTGCCTTCCCTGCTTCTATGCCTGCTATCCATTGCATGCCATTAGGTATACAGTTCCCTCTCAGTAGCTAATGAGACTTAAATAAACATACTGAGAGACGAACATGGCCTCTAGAGTTTAATAAATGATGCTGATTCTGGTTTCAATTACCCTGGTGTAAATCTGGAACATCACCACTGCTTACAGTTGAATTAGTCTAGATTTATATCACAGCTGAATTTAGTCCATAGATTTCATTTTTCAGCCCACTGGAATTTTATCATTGTGATTTAAGCCTTTTTAAATGCCAAATATAAAGATAATTTAATAGGTCAGGTTGGGTACCTGTTTTTTTCCATATCTCTTTGCATACTGGAGCTCTAGTTTTATTTTAATGTCTTTAAGCTTTACCCTTCCAATAATCAAGGAACTGATAACATTGTGCTGATAAGTGATACCATTGCATATTATAATTAAAATATAATTTTTTTTTCTCAGCCCTTTGATTCTGCCCTTGAATTTTTGCACTTTTGGCTATAAGTAATGTACAACCAAAGTTTTTAAGTACAATTTGACATCCTGTTCAGGATTAAAATGAAGTGATTTGATGGATGGAAGAAGCATAATGCAGCTTAAACTAGTCAGAAGAACAAAGTACTGTTTTGTTCTAAAAAGCAAGTAGTGCCATCTATACTATGATCACATCACCAGTGTTATAATGAATAATGTGTTCAGAATCTGCCAAAAATCAAAGGTGAGTCAGTGGAAAAAAATTTGAGATGGGAGATGCAGCCAGTGAGCTCACAGGCAGCACAGACCTTTGAGCGCAACAACTTTTTACCACAGTCTTCCCTTTGGGTATAAATGCTAGTAAGTAACAACACTCTACAGAAACTGAGTAGCCTTCTTTTAAGTTCTTAGCTCCGACAGAGTATCAGCACCCATAATTATAGAACATATGAAGAGGAAAATTTCTATGCATTCTAATTCTAAGATGGAGATACCAAACATTCATGAAATGTCACGATTTTAATCTTGTTTGAAGCTGATTCAGCTCAGCAATGTTAGGATTTGGTGAAAAAGGGAAATATAGATTGATGTAGATTAGTGAGCAGGAATCTTGAATTGTAGGGTTCTTGAGAACATAAAATATGAAGGCAATCTAAACTGACTGGGTTAAATGTGATCGCCAGTCTTGATGAAGCCATGATCTTCAGTAATGCTGAGGACAGGAATCCACAGATCTCATAATAGTTACCCATATCGTCTTGTTAAAATAGGAAAATGTGTGTAGGAAGGGGGAGGGGGAAGAAGATATAAAAACCTGTGCAACAGAAGCCATTTAAAAGGCAAGATTTGCCAACTATCGTTACCATAGTTACCTTGCATTATAATTATAGGAGAAAGATCTGTGGTGGACTTATTTAACTATGTGTGGGATGTATTGGTGATTGGATGATGACCCTTGTTCTCTGAAATAAAGATGGGACATAGACTCTTTCAGTGCATCAGGCTCATGGAAATGAAATATACTCATTAAAAATATCAACCTGTCAGTGCAATAATTAAGAATTATGTTTATCTCAAGGTAGCTGGTCACATATCCTGGAGATGCAGAATTGAAAGTTTCTTAAAAACAGGAAAAAGAAAATTAGCTGAGTGCTTTCGTGTTAATTTTCAAACCCACTGAGTCAGGATGTATTCTTCCAGAGAGCTGATACATACTTCTATTGAAGAATTAAAGTACACTGACGAGTCTAGATTAATTATGAGAATTGGAGTCTGCTTGTTAAAGCTGCAGATGTTAGGCACTGTGGTTCTTTGTTCTTCCTGTTTGTAAAGTGATTGTTCCTGAGACATGCATGCTCTCTTTCTGTATCTCGCCACTTTGTGGTGTTTGTTTGTTGTTTGGGTTTTTTGCTTGTTTGTTTGGTTTTTTATTGTTGTTGTTTCTGTTAATTTTGGAAAAAAAGGTAATTGAGTGTTTTTCAGAACAAACTTAACAGTGTAGGAGAGCACACATTCTCCAACTGTCTCTCCTTGCAAATCATACTGGCCCAGATCTGGTGTAAGGCTTAGAAGATGCAGAAATTCTGGTTTTGCCATACCATATCTCACTGAAACTCTTCTTTGGATTCCCGTGCCTGGTACAACCTATGGAATAGCTGCAGATCATTTGCCTTGCCATTGTTCCACTGCTTCTCCTGGGGACACTGAAATACAGAACTGCACAAGGCAAAGGTACGTGCTAACTCACATGCCTAGGAACAGCTACTCAAAGAAACCCAAAGAAGCAAACATTTTGAACTTAAAAATTTACAGTATCAAGTCTTGAATCCTTCACAATTGGCTACCTCCTCAAGTTGACATTTTTTTCCCTTTTCCTCATACATACCATTATGAAAACTCCACAGCTGAACAAAATGTAAAACCAGTACTTAGTTGAAAGAGGGGTTGTTTTGTAGCCTGGTGGATTTTGAGTCACAGCTGCATTGGCCTTTTCAGATGCTTGGATATGTTTGTTGTGGTCAAAGAACTGATATTGCTGTAAGGTGGCTAATTTGGGACCTGCTAACATCATCATCACGACAGCTCAAGCCTGCTGCCCTTGCATTTGTCTACTTCTGGGGCATATTTTGCAGCCTCCTTTGGGCTGGTGGCTGCCTCTTCTACTGCTGAGATTAGGACTTGAAATAAAATTTAAAATTACGCTAGGTGTGTCTGCAAGGCTTGAAATGCCCCCCTGCAAATGTAAATATAAAACACTCAGTACCATGTCATGACTCATGTTTAACTTTCTATTAGTTTGGCATTTTCTATGGCAACGCTACTACTTATTTTTTTAGATCTCTTTGTTTCCCACAATTTCTTCCTGAGAAAAATCAACTGCCTGGTCTCTTGTTTTTCTAGCATGGTTATTGCTATTTTTATCACCCAAATCATGGCATACCTGTGAAGAAAAGAAACACTCTAGCAGTGCTCACTATAGAGAGAAAAATTAGTTTACATAAGGTTTCCATAGGGTTATCTAGGGCATTGAAAACTTATCACTTTCTGCTTGATTGGTTTTTAGACCCTCATCATGGCTCCAGCGGAGGAGCTATCACAGCATCAACAGTTCTGCCACCTCCCTCTTCTGAGTTTCTCTTTTACTCTGTTGTAATTCTAGCCTGGTTTCCAAATTTTATTTAATTCTACATTAGTGATTCCCTGAAATATGAAAAAAATCCCCATTCTGAAACATTTTGCTTTTGTTCACTAAATTTTTACGTGGCAGAAAAAGTCTGAACACAATCCATTTTGCATCTGTTATTTGTTTTCTGCTCTGCCACTAACACAGAGATATCAATCTTTTAGATAGTTCTACTTTTAGGACATATTTTTAAGTTAGTGTAAATTGGAGTAACTCTCGATTGTGCTGGGCTGTGGCCAGATAACATATATTGATAATCTGACCTGTAATTTGCATGTTTTCTGAGTACTGAACATTCACTCATCCTACACCTAGAAGGAAATGCAGAAGTGGGAAGGAAGTAGTCTGGCATTTTTCTTACTGTGCAAAACAATTCTTATTCTACTCACATACTGCTATGTCAAAGAAACCAGTAAATCTGTTCCAGGTCAGCATTCTAATCTTTTTTTTTTTTTGTTTTGTTTTTTTTGTGATGAAGGCGTAGAGGTGCAATACTTCATGGCAGTGAAAAAATATATTGATGGAAATTTTTTTATGGTTTTCACAATGCCTTATTAGTCTCCATAAAATTATAAAGCAATTCAGAAAAGGAATCCATGGCACCCTCACTGCACTTCCTAGATTCTATCCTTTCTTTATGGGCTGACGTTTATTTCCTGGAGATATTAACTAAGGACTGGAAAGACCCAAATATTCCATATTTGCTGCATGACCATGGAGTCTACAGAATCTCTGAAGTCACTTGACACTATTTCTGCAATCTTCTGCAAAACTTTACAGCCTGAATATGTGCAAAAATATCTGTTAGTTAATTTTCAGTGGGAGAGGCTGTAGCTTTTGTCTGATGCTCCACATTCATGACTAAATGAGTGACTAAATTTAAGTCTGATAAGCCTTTTGTCCAGGAGATCAGCCATGACAGAGGGTGGGGAAACATTTCTTCTTTCATTTTGGGTAGCCTCCATTTTACTCAACAGAAGTGGTAAGTATCACAGATTCTTCTGTGCGAAGTGTAAGGCTGTTAAGATGTAACTGCAGACTGTCTTAATTTTGAAGTGGGGTTTCCTTTTTTATCCATAGCAGTAGTGCAGTAATGAACATGAATAATTTATTGCTGCTGTAAAACCAGATGCTAAACTGTTGCACAAGCAAATAGTTTGCTTATGCAAGGGAGATAATAGGGGCCTTAAACTCATTTTGCACATATTATTATTGCCTAATACTAACGTACTAATACGGACTAAAGGCTGTGGTTGCAGCCTTCTGGACATGTGGAGAGGCATATGCACAATGTACCTTGCTGATACAGTTCAGGTCAAAAACCTCACATTGAAGAAATCAGCCTCACTGAGCTCTCTCATTTAAAGAATCAGATATTTATTTATTTATTTATTTATTTATTTATTTATTTAAGAATCTCTTAAAAATACATGTTCAGGATTTAATCCAGTAAATCCAAAAGTGGGTGAGAAAAGCACAGTAGTATTGGTCTACTCTATGGGAATTATTATTGAACAGAATTTGCAAGCCTAGAATCTTAAATTTGAAACCTTTCTGTGGGCATGGGAACCTTTCTGTCCAATTGCAATTATCCAAGGAGGGAGAGTTCAGTAAGGTGAGCCTATGTGAAACATCTGACACCTTGAGTCTCAGTAAGATTTTAATCCCTTTACACTTCTCTGTCTTGTATTTTACTCCTACATCTGCAGTTTTGAATATTCAAGCACAAGCTGAGAGAGGGAGTATATTATTTTGGGCTACTGGTATTTAGTTTGAAGTTGTCAATCAGCCTACAGTCAGTGTACAGTGAAGAATAAACACTGCCACAATCTGAAAAAAAGCATTCATTACTGTTGATACAAAATTAATCTATACAAAATAATCTCAAATTAAATGTTAATAGTTCTCAGCTTGTGTATGAAATTTTGGTTGACTTCCTTGCAGGGTTCTGCAGCAGTGTAAGGAGAATTACACATGGTGCTTCAGTAAAAATGACTTCCTACAAACTCACTTTTCTTACAGTTTCCTCAAGGTCAGTAGCAATTTGCCTGCAGTGAATTAAAAAAATGCATTTTTGTTTTGATTTCTCTTTCTCCTTCACACAACTGGATTTAGCCTTAACACTCCAAAGCTGATACTCATATAAAACAGGAACATGTGCACATGCTCAGTCTCTTGTCAACAAAATAAACTCAACCTTCAGAAACTGCTCAAAGAAAACTGTAAAAATTCACACATACTCAGTAGCTCTTATGTTACCATCAGCTCTGGAAGAAATATAAGAAAATTTATAGATTACTTCTAAATAAATTAAAATTTCCCAAAGAATTGGAGATATGAAGATGCTTATACAAAAACTTGGGAATTAAATTTTCAAAGCAGTGTCATTGTCAAGTTGTCAAGAAATGGGTAAAATATTACCTCCTCCATTTTAACAAGGAAAGGTGATTTTTCAGAAGATTAGATGTCAGAGTGACTTCAGCTAAGCTGATGGCTGAAGTTTGGCCTGAGGATTGTTGGTCTGGTGCCATGTTGATGTGGTGGCCACCTGTTTGATTGGTTTTTTGGCACTGTGGTGGAATTGCTTGTAGGAAACCGTGCTGAACTGCAGAGAGGTAAGTGGAATGCTTTAAAACTGGAAAATGCTAGATTATCAAGATAGAAAAAAAATCCATAAAATGCATTTCTTTTGAGAAAAGGATTTGCTAAGAGGCCAACTCACATCCAGTGTGAAATTTCTGTTCAGAAAGAGAAGAGGTAAATACAGAAGTTTATGGCATCTCAGGGTGCTGTAATATCTCTTTTAGCTGGCTGCTGTTCTGAGGAATCCTGGGTCTTGAAGAACACCATACACTGGGTATTTTCAGGCTTGTTTTTTAAAGCTAGATTATATTTTTTTATGCTAAGTTAGGAGAAAACAATAATGAAAATATTTTTCCCAGCTCTTAATGCTTGTTGATGCTGCTGTTCATTAATTTTCTGCTTTGTACTTGTTTACAATTATGATTCAAGCAGTTTTTAAAAGATAATTAACATATATTTGTTTGATAAGTTTATTAGCTGTGACACAGAACATTTTTATGCATCTGTTTGAATATGTAATATTTCTTCTTTCAAATGTAAGATTAATTTTGCAGTGCTAATAAAGAAAATTATTCTACTGTAATTAGTAGAAATCACACAAAGATGTAATATCAATCTGAAAACTTGGAGCAGGTCTTTTGAGGGCAATGAGGAGTGAACAGTCTGATGTGCATCATCCTTGTTATGGAAGATAGTACTTCTAGCTAGACAGTGAACTCTGCCAGAAGCAAACCCCCTGAAATCTAAATCCTTTGCAGAAGAGAAGTCATTGCTGAGGATAAAGGTAGAGTAGCATTGTCATTACAGGTATAACTGAGGGGTGGTTTATGTTGCCATAGTGTGAAACTGGAAATTCTGCTTTCAGAGATTGTTCCATGAAGGTTAATTACTTGTACAAATAATTTTCTTGTTGAATTGAATCATTATTGGGCGTGTGCCCAAGTCAAGATTGCATTTGGGCAGCTTTACCTCCTCACAGAACTTTCTTTGAATGTGTTTTAAAAAGAAATCCACTTATTTCTAGTTAGACAGATTCAGTGACAGTTCTTGTCCTACCATCCATAACCAAAACAACCGAAGAGTGAAATAGCCACATACTTAATGTCGAGGTTTTACGTCGACTTGTTTGTAAGATTTTAATTTTTAAGCTTTTCAGTATAATTTTAAATGGTGACAGAGAATGTTTGTGTGGGTTTGACATTAAGGTAGATACATGCTGTTTCTGGTCATGTAACAACAGCTTCAGGAAGCAGTCCTTATATTTTCACTGAATGTCTTCTGGACTTCCAAAATGAACCAATATAACTTGATCCTGCAGAACTGCTTGCTGTGTGAATCTTCTGTTGGCCTTACTTCCATACTTTGATATGCATTGAAATCACAAGGTACTTTTAGCTCCAAACTACCATCAGCTAAATTATGTATCAGTATAATCATACTAAATCAGCAAGGGTCTGTTGGTACAAATACAAGAGCACCTTAAATACTGAACAGAATCCCTTCACGTGACCTGGAAATTCATCACACAATTTTTGTTTTACTTTTGTCTTCTGTAGTGTGGGGATTCTAAGCTACTCTGCTCGTTGAACCATTTTGAGCAGCACCCTGCTTCACAGTACTAAGTCATGTGAAAGAAATAAATTGATGTAATCCTTTTCAGCCTTGCCTCTTGACAGACATATACTTTGGGAGAAGATCAATGTTGTCCACATTTTTTGAAGTCACCAATCTTTATATAACTTTCTGTACTTTGAAGGAAAGGATCATTCCCATTTCCCCTTGCCTTTTAAAATTATCTTCTCACTAAGGTTATAATACTTAGGTTAGGCTTATAGCACTTAGGTTAGGCTTTGACCTGCTAAACAGCCATAAACTTTGGTACTGTAAAGTGCAGCTTCGACATTGCTGATAGTAAGAGGTGAAAAATATGTCCATTCCATGTTTGCAAGTACAATCTCTTATAAAGCAATGGGAACTGCCTGGACATATTGGATACAGAAATCTGGCCTGAATTAAAATGAATGTATTAAAAAAATCTGAGAGTACAGGACTTACAGAAAATGTTTATTTGCCTGTTGACTCCAATGCAACATTTTAGATATAAGTCAGGAAAGCAGTAAGTGTTTGCTGTCACCATTTGTTAGTCTATGTGAAATGAGAGAGTAAGTGCTGCCAGTTATGTTTTCTGACTAATCCCATGCCTGCTCAGCTGTGGGAGCTGAGAATGTGCCTGAATAATGAAATATTTCCCATGCTCAAAATCAAGCAGGTGGTTTAGTACCTTGATGAATCCGGTGTCATAACAGAAAGCACTGTAACTCTTAAGGCTTGTTGGCATGTCTATAGGTAGGCTCAGCCAAGAGGACAAAAAAGGAAAGGTCTTCTCAGTCCAGGAAGCTTGTTGGCAGCATAATGTGGGAGCTTACCCTGTCACTGCCTATGCTGTGCTGGAAGATTAATGGTTATTTTATTCTGACTGCCTTCAAGTAGGAAACTGTGCTACAGCTTCTTTAAGAATGGATAAACATTTGTGTGTGCATATTTGTACAAATGCTCAATTATATATAAAATGCATGCACACGTGCACAGCACATACAGGCTCTCATAAGTGGCTCTGCTCTTAAAGGGATTCACAAGAAAATAAACAAAACTCTCACCAGTCTTTCTCTGCACCTTACAGCTACCACCTCTCAATCAACCTTTTATTTTTTTTAATTTGGGATAACATTTTTTTCATTGCAAAGTGAATAAAACTAATTAGGAACAGCTAACATCAAAGTAGGAATATTAAGAATTGTAAACCTTGTGTCTAAGGTGATGTTTTTCAAGATATTTATCATTATGAATTTTCTTCATGAGAGTGCTGTATAAAGTACATCTGATAAATTCCTAGAGTTAAAAGGAAGTGAGAAATATTTATTTTATGATTTCTAAGGACTGGGTTTTCAATGACTGTTTTATTTTGTTTATATGTCTCAAAGCACACACACAGACAGACAAGAGTTTAGAGTTCTTTCCCAAGGCCTTCAAAGCCAACAGTTTATTCCTTGTTAGGAGAGCAGAGGCCTTATTCACACCTCAGAGGAAGAGCAAACCACAGCACCCGCTCAGAGAAATCAGTTCTCATGGTTTTGTGGTTGAGCTGGCTCATCACACACGTGAGAAAAGAGAGAGGTTCATTGTAACAGTTGCACATTGTCTGGAGGTTGTGTCCTAGGTAAGGCTTCAGGGACATCAGCAGACACTGGACCATCCACAGCCAAATGCCTGTAGCCAAACAAGGGGCTGGAATGATCCTTTTTAAACAATTTTATTTGCTCTGAACACAATTGAGGACTCCTATACTAGATTCTCATTCAGAGATTCTGTTCAGAGTGCAGTGCTCACTTGTATTGCAGCATGATTTTCTTCTGGTGCCCCACCACCTGTCACTGCAAGGTTGGTTAGCTGCTAAAGGCCACTTATAACAGCCTGGAAAGATGTATTAAAAAACAGAGCTTCATGTTTGTAAGTGTGACTTGGCAGGAAGTATTGTCTTAAAAAGTCCCACTGCCTAGGGAGGAGCAACCACTGGGAGAATCCTTAACTGTTCTCTAATGGCCATAGAGATTGCAAGTTCACAAGGGTAGTGAATTGCCTTAATGTAAGTAGTGCATACCTCAAGCAAACACAGAGAATCAAATGTCATGGTACACCCATAGATTTGATGTGTTTTATATCATACCCGTGGTGACTAATGAGTTACGTATTATTATGCCAATAAATAATTGGAATAATAAGTGATGTATTTTGATGGCTTGAGCCAATGATCTTAGAAGTCCTTTCGAACCTTAGTGATTCTATGTCTGTTGTGGGCGGGCGAGAGAAACACCACAGTCTGTATTCTGAATTAGCTGAAGAATGCATTACTTCTGGAATAAGCCAACATTGACAATCATGGTTAGCCTGTTGGGTGTTCAGCTGAGATACTCAGAAAGAGACTAATTCACTGAAAATGTGAACAGGAAGACCATCCTCTCTGAAAATGGAGCAGCTCTGAGATGCTCCACATTACGCAGGAAGAAATCTAGATGTCCCAGGAAGTTAAGATACTTTGCAGTTCTAGTTGTTTTGGTTTTTTTTTTTTTTTTCAAAGGAGGCACAAGGAGAAACCAATGTGCAAAACAGACCATTGCTCTTTCAATGTTTCATGAAACAACCTTCTTGCATGAACTGTACCTGGGATCGCTGTACAGGATCACTAACTACATGCCTGGAGTGTAATAGCAGAAGGCAGTAAGGTCACTCCAAATTCTCAAGAGTTTGAAACAAACCACTCTACCTTCTCCTCTGTGTTTTTATCTCCTTAATTGACCTTTATGTTGTTTTAAAATATTTAATACCTATTTAAATTAAATTTAACTTACAACAAATAAGACTGTAAGAAAAAGAAACTCATATTTGTACTATTACACTAATGGGCTTAATAACAATAATCCACTAACATCTGCAATCATAAAATAAAAACTTCATTATCATTTCAATACAGTTAATACAAACCCTCAGGTTCGCCAGTACACCAGCTGTGTCCTGGTGCTCAACAACACAAAACAGCAATTCATGCAAAATTACCAGTCTTTGTTACTGACTCTTTTTCCTGGCTCCAGTCCCAAAATATTCCTGCTGTTCAGGTCTTTTGTTTCCTCTCACTGGAAGCCTTTTATTTTCTAGGAGAATATAAAAGATCATCTCCAAGAATGACTTCAGTAGCCTTCTCACTTCCAGTATCATGCCTCTAGCTCTTTATTCCTCACAGTTAAGAGACTCAAGTGTTTGGTTAAAGGTCTCCACTGATTTGGATGAAGTGCTTCTTCGTGCAGTGCTGCTGGCATTGCTCTAGACATGTCCATAACATACTCTGGAACCTCTGATCACCTTGGAAATTTAGAGCATTAGGAAAAAATGTTCATTAAACAATGATATTTTCTGACATTCCCTTAAGGATGAGAAAAGCTCAGAAGAGCAAATCAACCAGTACCTAATGCTTGTCTTTGAATTAGTGTTTAGCTAGAAACTTGTGGCCTTGATCAGAGGCAAGGCCTGAACATGCTAGGCACGGTACACGCCTTTCTAGGAAAAGTTCCTCAGAAGGAATTTCCTTCTTAAAGACATTACAAAGGCAAGAGACTAAGAGGAGATAGGCTCAGGATTAAATACTTCTGTCCTGGATTTGAGCCAGTGATTCCAAACTAGTTCTATTGCTCTGGACCTACCAGTTCAATCACTAGAAGCAGCTTTCAGCATGAGCTGTAAACCTGCCCTAGAGAGGTGACAATGATTGGTGAGCTCGTGGCACTGAAATATCATTCATGTCCCTCTCAGATAGTTTTCATCTCAGCCAAGCAGCCAGCCAGTTAGGACAGCTTATGTTTCAGACTGCTGGGTTACCCTGGGCATTTCTTCTCCATCTCACTCAGTTGACTGAGGCAATTGTGTGTTTGCAAACTGAGATAATGGGTGTCTTCCTAGCAGTTCTTTTGGGAGGGGAGGAAGGGCAAAGGAAGAAAATATGTTTGCCTGTCAGTTGTCTGCATCTGTTATTCTACAAAGCCTACTGAAAACATAAAAAGAGGAATGAACTTTTGAGATAATGTCCTATTATGTAACAGACCACACATCACAAGCTGCCATTAAGATGACATTCAGCAGTGGTAGACTAATAGTCTAAAATAATCCTCCATTATGAGAGGATTGGCATCTTTCCTGAAAGCATCCTGCACTGTACATTAGTAGAAAGAGGACACAAACTGCCTTAGATCAATGCTCTGGCTACTCTTTTTCTTTTGGGAACCACAAGTGTTTCCATGCCCCATGGTACTCTGAATAATAGTGTCCAAATGAACAATCTTTTAAGAACACAAGTTTCCCAGGTGACAGGATACATGCCTCTTTACATTGATCATTTAGTCACTCAGTAGGAGGGAGAATAAAGACAGTCCACTGCTGTCTGGAGCATAGGAGTCTATAAATGGTATAGTTTTCTCACAGGGAGGTGAAATGACTTGAGATGTTTAAAGGTGTTTTAATCTCATTGGGAATCAAATAACACTATGTTTTGATATTACTTCTAAAATAAGTATCAGAATTGTGTTTGGACAAGTAACATGTCTGTAAAATGGGCAAAACACTTGTGACTTGAATTCATGAAGGGTGGGGAGCCAGATGCTATACTGCAGTCAGCTATTGTTCTGTTAGACAAACAACTTCCTCAGTGTTATCTCCTCCTGTCATTCCCTATCTTGTTTATTTGTATTGCAGACTCCTTACAGCAAGATACACTTCCTAGTAAGTGTCTGGGCAATGGCTAATATTTACTCATTGTTGGTCGTCATGATGTTTTCAGACCTAAAGTGACTCTTATGGATCAGGTTCAAGGGTAAACTGCACAGTGCTTTTAGTGCTGTGGAACAAATTCAGTTGTGTTTGCACTGAAAATGTACTCCAGTCCATATATCACTTGTACTCTATGAAAATCTAAGGAGTTATGAATTTGGCTTTTAAGGTCCCTTTGCTAAAAACCCTGAGTGGTTTTTTGTTGCTGTGTATAGAGAATTTTTCATCTTTGCTAAGTTCATATTTTAAAGCCTGTAATAATTTATCACAATGCCCAGGATTATAAATCTTTAATTGTGGGAACTTCTGTTAATTTTTATATTTAAGAAGTCAAGTCCAGAAGATGTCCAACCAGCTCTGGATTTGTTATGCAACAAATGTGGGATTTTTCATTTTTTAGATACCTAAATAAACTTGATCACAAAAGACAGCTTAATGCTGCAACAAAGAATTGCAGAAATGAAAGATTAAAAAAAGGTTTTCTTCAGTTTGATTCAAGATTGTCAGACCAAATCATTTAGTTAGCAGCTTTATGACTGTTCCGTTCTGCTATCATTGCTATGTCTAAAGGTCATTCTCTTTACCCCATAATACAGATTTATTTTGTTTGCATAGTTGATTCAGTTTTTCCTTCCTGAGTCAGGTGTAACAATCTCCCTTTGACCTTCTCTGTAGGTGTTGCAGACAAAATCCTGCACAAGTTGTTAAGAGTGAACATGCACAGCCTTTGACTATGGATTGAATAGAAGTAAGAGAAAAAGAGTCCAGTGGCAGCATAGGAATAGGGAAGCATCCCACACGATAGGGATGCTTTCCTGAGACCTTGGGAAATAAGGATCCTCTTCTAGGAATACAGTGCAGCTGCTAACACATTACTTAGGCAGAGATTAGCACTTTAAAATACCCTGTATTTGATAATCTTTATATAGACCAAAGAGACAGCTTGATGGATGACTATTCTGATGTCAGCCTGTCTTAATGACTCTCAACAAACTTGATATTTATCCTCTTTGCCACAATTTCTATTCTATGATAGTGATAAGACAATAAGCAGAGTGTTTCCAATCAATGGAATCAGTGGAAATCACTTAGTCTTCATTTGTGTTTCCAGACTGAGGATCAAAACAATTCCTTAGATATACCATGGACATTCACTGTCCTGTCTCTTCAGCACATCACAGGCAGGCTTCAGTTTTTGACTGAATGAGGTAATTTTCTTTCAAATGGTGCCCATAATTCAGATTATGACCTCAAAATATGAATCTAAGCCTGCTGTTCAAGAAGGCCGCGTGGTTCAACATAATCCAATGAAAAGCAAATAGTCTCTCTTTTCTCTGTGATTGGCACTGAGTTCTCTTATGAGAAACAGAAATTTTAGGTATTATTGGTTTAGGATTTGAGACACCTGAATTCAGTTTCTTGTGATACCTGTCATGTCCACTGGGATACTGGACAACAAAGATATAGCAAAGGACTTTGTTGCCCTGCAAGGCCCCATCCGGGCATACAGAGTGCAGTTTTGTTTCTGGTAGTAGTTAGGCTTCCTGCGTAGTGACCTGTTATAAATGAGATATAAGTTAGTTTTCCTGTTAAGGACAAAGACTTAGGTGTCTGACAGCACTCTAGATCTTTGGTGCCTGAGTAAGAGTGGCAGACAAAAGCTTCCACTCATTCAGGTAGTGCCCAGAGAAAGGCGACTACATTTCTTTGAAAGAACAGGGCAGATTTATTATTTTTTTTCCTTTCTGTGTTCTACACAATACAAATGATAAATCAAACCATAATATCCTCAATGGCTATCATCTTCTCCAAGTCCGGATTTTAAAACAGCATGACTGCAATTACTTAACTCTCTGAGAAAGTCGACCTTTTAAGTGTGAAAACCTACCACAAAGTTTCCAGAAGACACTTTTTTCATGTCCTCTATTTTCCTCAGCTCTTCAGGTGAAATATCTGGGTGAATGTTCTCAGGTTTTGTGTATTACTGTGTTTCTACTGTGTTTTTACACTCATTGATTCATACTGAGAATCTCCGTAAGTGTATCTGTTCCTACCTTTTGCTTCAGCAAGGCAAGCCTTTTCTTTGTGGTCATCAGTCCTGCAGAATACAGGAAAAGCTTGAACCATCTCTGTTATATCTCACTGTGTGCTTGCCAAAGCCATCCTAGTATGATTCCAAGCAAAAGATCAGTTGCTATTTTCAGCTTGCTATGTGGTACCTATTTCATGGGGCTTTTGCAGGTTGTTCAGTTTGCAAGTGCATCTCAAAGCACCTAGTAAACTCAGATTGTTATAGCACAGGGCAGCCCAAAATGTTTTCCAAAGGATTTCTCTGGTGCAGCAACCTGCCTTCTTCTGAGTACTGCTGGAGTTTCTTGTCTTTTGTTCTGTCATCTCTCATTGCATCCTCCTCATTCTTCTGCCTGAGGGCAGAAGGTGTGGGGAGGATAAAGAGAAAAAGTTTGTCCTATACCTGATTTGAACAACATATATGTTGTCTACTTCTTGTGGATGTCAACCCATTTGATTTTTTTATCACTACCCCTTGATAAGGCAGTTTCAGCATTCAGAGGCATGGGCAAATCACAGTTCCACAGTGCATATAAATCATGGACATGCAATCTCTAGTTCCATATTTCTGTAAGTAGCCAGTTCCTGGTAACATCTCACAGAAAGGACATCTTTGTCCCAGGGGTGTTCTAGCAAGTAAAACCTGGTTACAGTGAGTTCCTATCCCTGAGCTAAATAAATGCAAAAGCAGTGGGTACAGAATAGAAAAGCTGTCCAGGGATTGTTGTTGTTGTTGTCCAAGAGAACAACTTGAACCTAAGCACTTCTGACCAGTGGTCCCATGCTGTGCATCTTGCATGTTAGTCACAAGAACCATCTGGAAAATATATAGATTTTGCAAGCAATATGATATGTAGAAGAAAACTTACTAGCATCAGTATGTGAAGAGCCTGACTTAGCCCTCCAGTCCATTCAAAATTCCTGATTTTGAAACTGTCCTACATGAACAAACTAGTGAACTTCAACGCATGTTTACACACAATTGGCTGTATTTCAAAAGATGCATATATGACATTATTATTTTATGTCACTAGCTATGACTAAGCTTTGATCTTACCACTGGTCTGTACATTTTTTATTCAAGTCTTGCTTGCTTAGAGGTGGACCCTGATTTATAATAGGCTTATCTATTCTATTTACAGTACCAACAAATATAAATGAATATGTATGAAGTGCAAAAAAACGGTTTTTCTGTAGCTGAATAAAGGATTTCTTGAGCTGTGGTTCTGAGGAAACAGTGTAAACTGATAGAACAGGGAAAGGAAGGCCCATTTTAAAGTGAGCTTGTAAGACCTTGCATGCCCAATGCTGACAAAAATATGCTTTTGCATACTGCATGCTTGGTATGCATTATCTCCTGCCCCAGTTCTAAGTGGGCTACAATGTTTTCTGGATAGTGGCAGTTCTGTAACAATAAGTTACCTTTTTCTTCTAAAATCCTTCATGGATATCAGACTTTTCCACTGTGTTTCTGTGACTGAGCTGCACATGAACAGTACTGACAAAAAGCAAATGTTAAGCAGGCAGTCCATTAGTATTTATGTTAGAATTCATTTGTATTGCCTTGGAGAAGACACTGATAGTCATGGAAGAAAGAGAGAGATTCCTTTCAGAAGACCTCTGTCACAGAGCACACATATTAGCCTGCATGTGATGCTATTATCCCTGTTCTAAGCAACATTTGCAGGTATACTGTGCACCTGTGAATAATAAAAAATAGAAATAAAGAGATTATATTAGACATTTCTTGGAACTGAGACTAATTTTTGGTCTCTTTTTGCTGCCTTTAAGGAGTCCTCATTCATGAATGTGGTTTGTGGGTAATAGGTAATTTAATTAAAAATAATTAATTATTTTGTATCTTGTTCTTGCTAGCTTTTGTTCAGTCAGGTAGGAATTAAAAGACACAGAGAGGGAAAATTCAGATTTTGCTCGGGTGTGTTAATCCTGCTTATTGTTAGATTCCCACCTGATTTTCCCTAAGAGTCCAAGGTCTGGTGATTTCTTCAGAACCCTCCCCTTGTAAAAATTCCACCCACCAAAAGGAGTAGAAAACACATTGCTATACTCAGTAATTACTCACAGTAAATGAACAGAGGTCAACTTTTTGTCAGTATTTGTGTTAGTTTTTTGTTATAAACCTTGTCACCTACTGAGCTTATGTAATGAATTAAATAAAGGAGACCAAAGCACTATCAAGAAGTATTCCCAACCAGAAAATAATCCAACTTCATCACATTAGTGCCTCAGCTCTATTCTGCTGTTTTCATGACACAGTATCTACAAATTTGGGTTGCATGCCCTTCGTCTTTCTAGCCACAACACTCGGATTTATGACAGCATAGATTTCCCATTGGAACAGGTGGTATACTCCAGCAGAATTTATTAAAGCTTCATTTCCCAGATCCTTTTCTGTAGCACTTTTGCTCATTCCCCTCCTTTTCCTAACGTGACAGAGCATTATACGTCTCTGACACTGAAATTAGCACAAAGAGTGGTTCCCTGCAAATCTGCTCTGCATAAATAATCGTTCAGATTGCTGACCTGCTAAAGCTCCTAGCTGGCAATCACACAGCAATGCCTGTAATTTCTCCTATTTGGTGCTGCCCCACCATTTCCTTATCCTGGCTTCTATGCTGTTATGCATCTTCTATGTCTGACATCAGAGAAAATAATCAGCTGGGGCTTAGGAACATTCTCATTCTGCATCTTATGTGTGAGTATCTTGGCTTAGTAAGAAGACAGATAGGTATCAGAAAAAGGATGTGACTCAACAAAATTAGGCCAAGTTAAAAGTGTTTAGGTTTTCAGGAAGTATTATAATTTCAGTTTTTCCATAGATCAGATATGTAACAGATGGGCGAAATGTAGGTCAAATGCAGCAGACATCTTCATAAGCACTTGCTTTAATGGTTTCCTTGATAATTTCTGTCTCTCTTGTCACATGATAAAGGACAGTTCAAATCAGTCCATGCAGACCACTTGCAATAAACAAGAGATACTGACTGAGAGGGCAATCCTGCAAAATGAAGGGCAGGATTTTGGCAAACACTTCTGCCTTAGGCTGATTTTATCCTGGATGCACACTGGAAAAAGCAACACCACTACAGGCAGGCAGAATTTGCACCCTGTTAATAAATGCTGTGACACATTTTATAAACAAGATTGCACACACTGAGGTGAAGTTCTTAAAATCACAGGGCGGCAAAAGGCCAACTTAGGACAGAGTAGCAGTCTTGATTTTGAATTTCCCACCTCTTGTCAGATGAGTACCTGAGATTTACATGTCTGCCTTTGAATTTTGAAAAAAAAGCTATATGGGACACAGAACCACTTTCTCAAAATAGTATTTTGTTTATTCTCAATAATTTCCTTTTCATGGCTCACAGCCCCTCCAGTAAATATATCTATGTATATGAGAATTTAAATGATCAGAGCATCAAATTAGGTATCCCTTGGAGCTGTGCGGGCCCCCTGTATAGATCCATCACTGCTCACAGGCATGAGGGATGTAGCTGCTCCTCTGGAGCTTTAAGAGGCTCTGGTGCTGATGCTGTGCCTGCTGCACACGCCGCTGGCTCTCGTCTCATGACGTACACAGAGCTCCGCGAGCGCGGCTCTGCCCCTGCAGCTGCTCAGCGCATTGCTGGGCTGAGAGCAAATAGAGCTCTCTGCTACCTCTGTGGTCTAGCTTTAAGTGTAAAAATAAACACGCACAAAAAGATGCAAAGTAATCTGTCGTGTTACCCTTTGTCATGAGCACCATTCTCTGGCAATTGTTTTCCTCACATCTGATGTATTTCCCTAAATTAGAGACCGTATTTCTTGTTTTATATCACTAATTGTGTGCCACGAGGATTTGAATCCACAGGAAAAGGTCACTCAAACCCAGAAATTATTTTTCTAATTTATTTCTAAATTTGCTTAGTTCTGAGTCTAAGATCAAATTATTTTGGATATTGTCATTACTTTTTTAAATAGACTTCATTTGTTTATGTACTCTGCCTAGAGAAGTCAGCCAGTAAAACTCTTGCCTATGTGCTTAATTCAACAGAATTGCCATTCACCTTAAATATATACTTAATTACTTCTCTTTCTGGCATCTCTGGGTAGAGCTGTTAATAGGAAATTACAGTTACTGATACAGAAAGATGTACTGATTTCAAAATCCCTGTCTTAGAATACTTTGCAACCTGTACGGAAAACAATTCTTGAACAAGACTCATCTCCATGGGCCAAAGGCAGATAAGAAATGACATTGTTTCCCTGCAGTACTCTAGGGAGCCACTGCTATTAAGTGCCAGCCAAACCTGTTGTGGGACAGATGAAGGCCAGGCTGAGCCTTCCTCTGCAAGCCTTGCATTAAGAGGAGTGCAATAGGAAGCCTCTGTTTGAGGCCTAAGGACAACATCCACTGGAACTGAAATCAATTGTAATCTTTCCATGGCACAAAATAGCTTTGGCTAGGATCCAATAGAAAAATAAATTTTAGCTCACTGATGGAATGAGAGGAACTGATCATCTTTACTGCCAAACTGTTTGTTTAAAAGGAGAATGCAAAGTCCCATTTCTCCTCACACAGCAGAAACTTGTTCAGAAACCATACTTCTGGTGATAGTTCTAAGCTCTCCTCTGGGAACACTCATCCTGTAAATGTCTTTTTGGGCATTTCTGAAGAATAGCTGCCAGTATGCCAGTAGTTTTTCTGGCTCTGTTTCTGGTTCTTCCTTGCTCTCTTCTCTTGCACTAAATTAATTTGCTGGTTCTTCTCTAACACAATAATAGTAAGAGCAAGAGACGAGTGAGCTGGATAGGGTCACAAAAGCCTTGAATGAAGACACTACTCTGGTTTCACCAGAAGTTACACAGAGATGTTTGTAGCCTTCTTATCCTACCCTAAAGAAACCTTGCAACTCTCTTTTCATTAAAGAGATTTAATCCAATTTATCACACCTACATGTTATGTGGTCTTCCTTCTAGACCGCACAAAATCAGGGAAGTATCTTTTGTCTCTCTTTGGCTTTTGGCAGTTGGTTGTCTTGGAAAATATGGGTGGACTGATGAACTGTTCTTGACTGAAAGGGCCGTCCATGTAAAAGGCTGCATGCTCCTTTTCATTGCAACTCCAGGCTGAAGATTCTTTTGACACTATAAGCAGTTTGGGATATTTATTGATCAAATGTAAAAATATCCTTAATAGAAAATTGCCTGTATAGAATAAATATGTCACAGGTTACTTACCTCACTTTTATGAGAAGTGGAAGAATATTGTGTCTTGTGACTATGCCTAATCCCTGAATAATGAGCCATTTAAATATGATATAAAAACTCTGCAATAAACATATCTTCATGTTTAATGACGCATATTTTGTCGATAAAGGGTAGCAGCCATTTTGCCTTCTCCACCTCCATGAGGGTTAGAAATTAACTCTTTCTCCTTTTCACATTCTTGTTGTTGTAGCACACAGCAAAAAATGCTTGTGCCTCCTTGCTTGATGTCTCCCTGCAATCATACGTAGTAATGGATTATCAAAGCAGAGCTGCTCTGATTGGTAAGGACAATTTTCAAAATGCAGCTTTGTCATGGGATGGAAATTGTGCTTTGGCTTCTGAGCAGTGCTGATGTGGATTTGATAAGGTGCAGAAGCAGGGCTGAAACCACAGTTCCCAGAGTTGTGTCTCTTTTCCAGTACATGCACACCACCAGGAAAGGCTGTGGTCTACCCTGTGATACAGCTCCACAGCCACATGGCACGCTACCTCAGCTTGCACCATTTAAAAACAACCCAAATTCAAAAACTAGAGAATTGAAATTAGTCTGACAAAGATGACATTTCTCAGGACTGGCTGTCTTCAAAATGCATTCTGTTGGTCATAATTTTTGAGTCACTAATTTCCTTTCTGGGCAAGCAATTAGTGCACTCTTTCCTGGGGAGAAAATTTCCCTTTGGAAGACAGTGAGAGAGATTGGAAAAATAATGAAAGGTTTGCAGAAGCTGGTCAGCTGTCTAATCCTTAGAAAAGTTTCTGGCAAGGTGTTTTAGAGACGTTTTTGTTTGCGTGTCCGTAAACATCCATGCACATGTTCATTTACATACCACAAAGAAATATCAGCCACAATCCAGGCCTCACTGTTCCCTGTGCTGTAAAGATCGAGATCATGCCTAAAATATAATAAACTCCACAGCTGATGGCATCTGAAAGGTGGTAGATCTATATACAGATCGATGATATTCAATTTATACTCCGAAAAACTTAATTTCTCTGCCTTTATTGGAGTACTGCTTGAATAAAGATCATAAACCAATTTTTAATGACAATGTCCTAAATATCTTATTTGAGCAACTACAGAGAAGGAGAGAAATAAAGAGAAAGACTATTTTTCTTCACTCTCTTGTACGTTTAATCTATTTCTGTTATTGTAACTGAAAAGTAGCAGACATTAATAGACAAAATGTTTCTCATGGTGCATTTTATTTCTTTTGTTAGTGAGTGCTACTCACTTCAATTTCAAATGCAGTTCAGACTGCAGATCATTAATAAAGTTAGCTGATGAAACAAACTCCACCCTTTGTAGTCTTAGGCTCTGAAGGATTTACTCAATTCTCATGCTCTTCGATCTTATGTGACTGACACAGTCAGAGGAAAATATAAAAATTGCAGCTGGGCAGATAAGATTTAGATTAAGAGAACCATTACCTCATAACAACACTAGGAAGAGAATACAAATGTTAAATTGAGTTTGGATGTTGCTCAAAGGAGAATGTAAAGTGCTGGGAAGATCCTGTGAACCCCCTGCTGCTGGGCAAATCACTCTTCCTAGTGCAGCAGCAGTACTTAGATATCAAAATAATACATTATACATCTCTATTTCAGTTAAACAGGAATAATTGTGAGTAACCTTCCTATAAAATATTTTCCACCACTAAGCATGGCATTTTGTATAGAAAATTACGACCCCATGGTTTTCAAAGGTCTTGAGCCACATGAACATTTTCTGTAAGGGGTTGGATTTGAGGGTAGGCGTTCCTGGACAGATGGCCCACCGGATGGGTAAGGATGGGAGCCTGCCATCAGTATCTTGTGGCCAAGAGTAGATGAGGCTGAGCCCTTGACTGTAGATTACACTGTTATTTGTGGAGCAATGTGCTGCACCAGGTTCCCACCCCATGCAGGTTCTCAGGGCATCAGCAGAACCTCAGTCTCCGCCTGCAAAGCTGACCATGTGGTTTGACATCTTCAGATATCAGCCCCAGGTTTTGTTTGAGAGGTGATCCAGTGGCCCTAATCTGCTGGAGAATTTCTCTGGGTAAGCAACAAATTGCTCTTCTTTCATATTTCCCTCTCCATCTCCTCTGTCTTCCTCTGTTCATCAAGTGCAGAAGGGAGGTTTGTTGGTTGAAGGGAAAGTAAGGAGGGGAGGAATAACACACCTCTCTGTACTTGTCTGATCTTGGAGATGCTGATGCAGAAGGCAGAGCCACATTGTCTCTGTTCTCATTAAGGATCTGTAGCTAACATTCCTCAGGGGACAAATATTCACCTGGGAGCTTTAGGAAACAGAAACCCCAGGTCTTCTGGGGTCAGTCACTCGAAGAAGGTGAGAGTAGTAAAAAAATGGAGACAATGTTCTGGTTCTATTTGCCAATCTATTTCCTCATGTTGGTTGTTTTTGACTGTTCCTGGAAATGCAAAGGGCCAGAAATGGTTGTGGACATGTTTGTACATGCTGGTGTCAGCTCTTCTTTCAAGTTCATCCAAAGCTAGAAAGAAGAGTAATCTGAGAATCAATTTCTGCTTCTGTTGAGCTCTGAAATATGTGTCAGATTTGAGCTTCAAAGAAACTGCTTATTCACCCACACAGGATTCCACTTTTTTATATTCTCCTTTGCATTTTAACTACACCCAGTGGACTGTTCTTTCAAAGAGAGAAATCAGACACTCAGCTGAATACCAGCAGCTTTTGTGACATGTGTGCTGTGGTAAACAGCCCTTGTTTCTTCTGTTGCTGCACAGAACCTGAACTAAATGCTTTTCTTCAAAAAAGAGTTAGTATTATGCTTTCTCAGGTTATTTTTTTAATTGATGTATATGATGGTACATAGCTGTTGACTGGGTGCTTACAAAAGTTTTTTGATCACAGTGAAAAATCTCAGTGATACAGTTGCTCATGTTACAGAGTACCGATCACTACAGAGGTATAAATCAGAGCCATTACCTTGGATAATCACATGTGGTTCACATTTCCTGAAGACAAACTGAACACCTACATTCAATGGCCAATGTATCTCAAATTAAGCATAATCTTCAAATATTTACATTATTCTGAATCTTTGAGAAAAATATGTAGGGCCAGCTTCAGGTCAGAGTCCTGTCTGGACCAGCACAAAATCAGGGAGTTTGACTGCAGTAAAATTGCTCCTTATTCTGAAGAGGAGAGCTAATTCTCAGGCAGCGAGTAAGTAACAGAGGTGATTATCCAGTACCTTGTGATTATCACAATACTCATCTGTCACTGTGATATTGTCAGCCAGCACAGGATCCATTTACTGTGCCACCTTACAGCCATCAGCAAGGAGCACAGTGGATCCCAGCTAAGGCACGTACCAGCATCTATTGTGGCCAAGGAACAAAATGCTTCTCCTGTCTGCAGAAATTTATACTTATAAACCAGAGTGTATTCCTTGCCTGGAGTGGTAAATCCTTGCTCAGGGAGATTTCTTTCCTGCAGTCAGGCTCTGTAGCAGCGTGGAAATGCAGGGGACCTTGTGTACAACTTATATCTGATTTTGTACAAAGATATCTCATATTAGACTTATAGCCAGGAGCTGTTGAGACAAGCAGGGCTTATATTTGTTTCCTTCAAGTGTTGATGTGAACACACTTCACTCATGAGTCTATTTGCACAACGTAATTATGAAGGATGTCAGCTTGCCTGACTGAGTTAAGTTTCACAGCTCTTAAGTGCTTAAGACTGCCTCAGCTACTGGAGCAGCAAGAGTAGGTGGTTGAATGCATAGGCTCACTCTCAGGAACATGCCACTGGCTGTGGCCATAGATATTCTCCTTTCTGTGCTTTTGGTCTCCAGGTACCCTCTTGTCTGTGTTGCCTATTCAGGTCATAAGGAATTTTTGGGCAGGGATTGTTTCTATTGATATGTAGAGTGACATGGTACACTAGTGTGAAGTCCTCACCAGCTTCCTAAACCAGAATCATTATAGTAACACCAGCATGCTGTTTGACCATTAATATTGTGAAAGTTAATTTATTCAGGCAACTAGCATATTGACAAAATTATACTGTCTTCCAGTTCTTCACACTCTGCTGTGCCATATACCTACAGAATATATAATTAAACAGCATTTAGGCTAAAGGGTTCTTGATGATGAGCAGAACTTCTATATACTCCTATAATAGAAACTAAAGAAGTAATCGAGTGGTGACCAAATTGCTTACATGAGGGATACGGTGAACATCAGTAATTGTTTGGTAGTGCTCTGTATGACAGCTATGTTGCCTTCATGGTCCAAGAGGGTTAAAGTTTGGGGAAGTAACAGAAAAACAAAAAAAGAAAGAAAGAAAGAAAGAAAGAAAGAAAGAAAGAAAGAAAGAAAGAAAGAAAGAAAGAAAGAAAGAAAGAAAGAAAGAAAGAAAGAAAAAGGAAAAAAGAAAAGAAAAAGAGAAAAGAGATAAAACAAGAGCAGCTCATATCGAACTGTAAATTTTTAGTGCAATAAATTGGAAATTAGGGGATGGAATAGGAAAGTGAGTGACAGAAAAATTTAATGTTCTTCCCACTGATAACATATGTGTAATTTTAAGCCAGTGCAAAAGCCAGAGCTGAGTCCATCTTGTTGGCATAGAAAGGAGCTAACTTCACCAAGGCTACCTTTTCTTGTTATGCTTCTAGAAAGATAAATGATTCATAAACAAGAACGACTTTTCATGTGGGTTTTTTTTCATCTAGAAGGTACAGAACTCAACACAAAAAACTTCCATTTCAATACAGCTGTTTCATGAACTGTGAACTAGATTAAAGTAGATTTAAACTAGTGCCAAGTTTCAGCCTGCAAAATAAGACCAGGATAGCTGTTGACCCCCATCTTACTGAGATAATAGGAAAATAACTTGATTTATAATGAGTCCCTTTGGCCTTGTTTATATATGGACTTGTGGCAAAAACTTCCGGAGGGAGGCATTCCTACTCTCATTTCTGAAACTTACACCACTTTGTTTTGTAATTTTTATTTTTGGTAATCTCTTTTGTAAACAGTGTCCTGCAGAGACCTACAGTAGTGAGTCCAATGCAAACAGGACATCAAAACGCATTACATTTAAAAACACATGCTGGTGTATAGCTAAGATTGCAACACTTAGGACTACAGCTTGTAACATTATATAGGGCTACACTATACAAACACTTGAAATGAAGAATTTCTCACACAGTTACTATTATTTTTGAGGGAGTTTATGTTTGGGTTTCTCAGCATCTTATCACAGACTTTAATAACCTTTCCTTGAAAAATCCTCCCTCTTCCTTTGTATGTGACAGAAACCAATGTGTAGCCAGACCTCGGGGATACCTTTGCTCAGGCAAACTAAAGCAGACCTTGAAGGCAGCTGGGATTTGCAGAGAGCTCCAGCTCTGGGCAGTGCTTGCAGCCGACCCAGGGCGGAGCAGCCTGGCACGCAGAGCCCACTGCGTGGCAGTGACATCACTCAGACCGTGTCTCACCTGCACCACCCTCTTGCCCACTTGCTGCCACACAGGCACTGCACTAAGCAGCCAGGGACAGCTTCGTGGTCCCCAGTGTCTGTCTCACTGCTTGTGTCCCCTTCCTGTCCCTGTTGTTCTCAGGTAGGGGTGGCTGGAGGTAGCAGTGGGACGACTGGGCAGAGCAGGGTGTAGAGGGCTGGACAACTGCACACGATTCAATCTAAATTCTTCTATTGAAAAAGTATAACACTTTTCTTACATGTAAGAAATAGATACCATTCCCATATTTCATCCTATATCCTTATATTGAAAAGAAGTCCCATATTAATTTGGAAACCTAGAACCTATTTGGGACTCACTCCAGCTTTACTGAGAGAATTAAATTGGGGGGTCAGGGCTTAGTTCTGTCTAGTAGAGTAGAAATATGTGAAAAGATTTGGCCCCCGTGGAAGATAGTTTCCAGTCTAATTCACTCCAGTGATTTCCGTGTTTGTCTTGCAGCTTGTCCTGCAATGAGATGGAATGCCACACTGTGTGGGAATTTACTGTTTTGTAACTAGCTTTTGCAAAGAGAAAAGACTGCTTTGATAGAGATATCATTCAGTTTAGGCAACCTCCAAGTTTTGCCGACATCCAACCCTGGCCTTACAGCCTGCTTAGTTTGCTAATACACCGCAGGAGTGCATCCCAAATTTCTCAGATGACTTTGATTATTTCCTCATGCATATACTAGTGTGATCCTGAAAACAGTGCCATTTACTCTCTGTGGAGTTCCCTGTATTTCTGGTTTGACATGGTCCTTCCCAGCTCCTTTTCATCCATCGAGTTTCTTGCAGTGGAAAGCAACAGCAGCGCAGGCAGTGCTGAGACAGTGTCCCTACAGCTATGAAGCCACCACACTAAGACAGTTGACAAGGCAGCTTTTAGAAATCTCCTGACACAGCTGAAAAAGAATGTTTGCTCTAAAAACTTGTCTAACCATATCAGTTAAAAAGAGTGACTCAACAAAGAAATCTGGAATTACTTTCTAAGCACTGAAGTGCGTTTACTAAAGATTTCCACTTGCAGAGGCAATATCAGCTTTGGGCCCATATCACAAGCCACATTGTAATGATGTTCTAATGAAAATTTGCTCTAAGTGTGGCTAAAGCGTGTATATTGCTTTTAGTCAGAAGAAACATATATCTGAGGAAATTCTAAAGTATTTTTTAGACACTAGTGAGGTAGAAGCAGCACTTGTGAATTAAAAACAGTCCTAGAGACAGCCTTTGGACATCACTTGCAGAAAGATTGATTCCTATCATCTTATCAGCCAAAGCATATGAGTGCAGAACACACTAAGTGCTGGCAGGCTGTTTCCACTGCCATGACACAGAAATGACCATCAGATTATCTGCTTGAGTACAGAAGGTCAGCAGTCTTGCTGGGATCTTGGAATACAGGGAGGACAAATTCCTTTTTGTTACCAGGTACAAGTCAAATGAAAAAAAAAAAAGGAAAAGCAATCAATTTTAATGAGTGACTCTGTATTTACTGTTACAGCTGAGAGCAGAGTTTGGCTCATTGTGTGTAGATATATCTATGAATAACCTTCTTAACCTGTTGGAAAGCTAATGACGGAAAATGTTCCCCATAAAAGTATATATATTACAGCTGTGTAAATACAATAAAAAACCCTAAACTGTCAGCAGACTTGCTGGCAGATGTATGAATGCTTCAGCAAGATCTCTGTACTCCACATAGCTTCATTTTTATCCTCTACATAGACACACACACAGGCACACACATGTACAGACTTAGTGACATTTAGAGTACAAAACTCTTTGATCAGTTAGCTCCTCCAAGCAAACAGGATCTGTAGCAGAATACATGCTACATTCTGCTGTTTATGAAACACATTTTATAAGCTTTACCTGGTTGCCAGCTGTAAAATTCAGCAGGCAATCTATATAACAATCCCAAGACCTAAGAAAGAGAGGGTCTTTTTTGCTCCCTTCATATCTTTCAGGAGAGAACAAGAGACAGCTTATTATGGCACTGAAGTCTCCCCATACATGCCCCAGCAAGACCAGAGGGATTCCTTGTTTTCTAGCTCCATAAATTGCTTTTATCATGAGCTAGTGGCAAATTTTTAAGGTCCAGGAAAGAAACATGCAGTAAGTGTCTTAAAGTCCCTCTGTCCTTTGGTATTCTGGAGAGAAGTGAATGACAAATTCAGGGCTAAATCCTGACTGAAACTTGTATGTCCACTATTTCAGTGGAAAAAAAGGGGGAGCATTTGACACATACTTCTGGTATTTTTAAAAGCTAATAAAGTGGTTAAATGTCTATAACTGAGCAGCTATAGTGAATAGTTAGTTTTTTTGGCAAGACTGTTAAGACATATTTACAGCATGCAATTGGAAAATAAGCTTGTTATATGTTATAAATAAACTATTCCCAGTGACAGATTAAGAAAATATTGGATATGTACAAAATGACAGCATTAAACAATGAAAGTATTTCCTGAGGAGCTGAGCCTTAGCAAAAGCCACAGACAAAATATTTTTAGTGGCATTCCAACACTCTGTGTTTCAGAGCCATTTATAACAGAGCTCATTATGAGATATTCCTTTCTGCTACAGGCCACAGCTGGATATACCAAAAAATTAAAGAAATATTTACCTACGAGAAAGAGTCACAGTACCTGGCTTTATTTCATACAGCTAATTTCTCCTCTTCAATCCACCATGTGGGTTCAAGAGAAGAATTTGCCCTTATGTCTCCAAATCCTTAAGTCCCTGCTTCTCCTGAGCACTGCTATAAATCCAGTCATTCCCATATGCATGAGCAAAAAATCACAGAGAAAGACTTCTGCAGGAGCCTGTCAGGGTAGGAGGATACCTGTACCTGTGGGCTGTAATTGCCTGCTCCCTCACATCCTCCTACAACAAGGCAGCTCTGAACCCTCTTACAGCACATGCAAAATGGATCCTGACTTCAGCTGTTGAAAAACTAGCTTCCAAGTGAGTCATGCTGCTAAAAGCTCAGGTATACTTTCTTGTCTCTATAGAACAGCTGAACTCAACCACTAAACAAATTATAGCCCTTAAGGACTCAGATGGGGTGGTGAGGTGGAAGGTGAAAGGAAGAGAGCACAAGTGTGAAAACGCATGGCCTCTGAGCAGCAGTAGCTTGAATACCTCGAGGGCATTAGGAGGAAAATGCTCGGAGAAGGCACTTTGCAGGTTTTGTGAAAGGTAAAAGCATCCTTACCTGCGAAGGTGGCCTGCAGGTGCGGGACAGTTGTGCTACTGTGCAGTGGCACTAAAAAGGGAATTTTGTCTGCTTCTGGGCATGCATCCACCTTAATAACATTTGTGCTGGTCTGCCTTCTCTTTTGGCTCGTGACTCAAAACAGAACTCACTGCAACCATTTGGCTTTAAGGAACTGCTTTTTAGCAGTGTTTTCCCCCTATCAAGATATATCTATTTTTCTGGAGTTTTCACCAGATTCCTCCCAGCCAGGGTAGATGGCACAGTCTATTACTGGCCTGGAAAAGCTGCTCTAGGGAGAAGAAATAAATTGGGAGGAGGCAGGGAGGTATCATCTCTTTGCTCAGGGGACATCTCAGTAGAGATCTAGATTCAGTTTTCTTTCCTTTCCTCTCCTTTCCTGTGTGAATGGTGTTGACAGAGTGTGTGTGTGTGTAAACCTGCCAGGCTACTGCAGCTGCCTGGCTGGTGATCCTCTCCCAGGGAGCACACACGCAGGTAGGGCTGCCCCTTGGCTTCCCTAACTGTGCTTGCTGTATAAATATGGACACTCTTCACATGTTTGCCTTTCTTTTGGAGAATATTAGTTCTTGGATCTCTGTGTGACTGCAAACTAGGTCATGTCAAGTGCCACCTTGTCTTCTCTTCCTTTGTATGCACCTCTGTAAGCCAACTCTGAGCACACCCAACCACCAGTATATACAGATGTGTGTAAATCCGTGCCACTGTATGACAACAGCCCTGTCCTAGAAGTTAGAGAAGAGGAGGGTTGCTTGGATCTGTTAGTTTCTCCCTCTGATGACTGGGGATACAGCACAGTTTGAAAGAACAAGGTAGAGCTCTGTAATAAAATGTCAAGGCATTCCCTGGTGGTTTTTTTTTTTTTTTTTTTTTTTTTTTTTTTTTTTTTTTTTTTTTTTTT
>VWZV01005182.1:132714-258615 GCA_013397155.1 Irena cyanogastra
TTATGCAGAGAACCCGGAGGGGAAAAAAATCACAATGGGTGGTAAAATCAAGTCTAATGGGAAACTCTAACTATATCTCTTGCACGTAGTCTTAAAGCCTGTATAAAAGTCAGCTTCTATGATCTTGTACCTCTTGCCAACATAAAATGTTAAGAACTTTATCTCTCTTCCTTTCTCCATTTCATAATGCTCCATAGGAAGGTGGAGAGCATTCTTTAGAGAAAGACAGGATATCACAAATTTGTTCTGTGCTGCCTATGATTGTAGAAATTGGACCAATAAAGGCCAGTGTTCAGCCTTGTACATACATGAGGTTACATATTAAAGAAAGTAGAAATCTGTGAATTCCTCAAGCTCCTACATATTTTCTAAAGCACTCCAAGAAGATCTCTTAAGACTTAGAAAAAAAATCCAGTACTTTCCCAAGACTCCAAAGGCATTCTGAGACATAACATGGAAAAAACCCAAATGTTTAAATTTCGGTTGTCAGGCTTGCTGTGGAGCATTGATGCAGATGTTCAACTTATTAAACTGAGGATGTGCATGAAGATACAGAGTGTACCTTCATCGAGTGTTCTGATGATGCAAAACTGTGAGGAGTTACTGACAGACCATACAGCTTTATTGCCATTCACAGGGCCTTCGACAGGCTGGAGAGTTAAAGAGAAAGGATCCTCATGAAATTCAACAAAGGCAGATGCAGGGTCCTGCACCTGGAGAGAAATAACCCCATGTACCAGCACAGGCTGGGGGCTGACTTGCTGGAAAGCAGCTCTGTGAAAAAAGACCTGGCAGACAACCAGAGGTCTATCAGCCAGCAGTGTGTCCTTGTGGTCAAGAAGGCCAATGAGATCCTGGGGTGCATCAGGAAGAGGACTGCCAGCAGGTCAAGGGAGGTGATCCTGCACCTCTGTTTAGCCCTAGTGAGGCACATCTGAAGTGCTGTGTCCAGTTCTGGGCTCCTCAGGGCAAGAAAGACTAGGAGTTCCTGGACAGAATTCAACAGAAGTCTGCAAAGACATTTAAGGGACAGGAGCATCTCTCTTGTGAGGAAAGGCAGAGGGAGCTGAGCCTGTTTAACCTGGAGAAAGAGGACTGAGAAGGGCTCATATCAATGCATATGAAAATCCTAAGGAGTCAAGAGGATGGGGCCAGACTCTTTCCAATGGTGTGATAGCACAAGGGTCAATGGGCCTAAATTGCAGCACAGGAAGCTCCATCTGACTATGAGGAAAAACTCCTTTGCCTTGAAAGTGAAAAAACACAAGAACAGTCTGCCCAGAGTGGTGGTATCTCTTCTGGAGATATTTAAAGCTGCCTGGAAACGATCCTGTGCAACCTGCTCCAGGTGAACCTATCATAGTTTCTGCAGGGATTAGACTAGATGAACTTCAGACATGCCTTCCATTCTATGATTAAGATGTAATGTAATGAAAGATAAAACAGTAAGTAAGGTAAGATATCATGTATGACCTACAGATCAGGCAGACCTTAGGAAATTGTTAAATCACGATTTTTAAAAAAATTTGTTTGTCTGTGTTTGTTAAAGACCTGTTAACACCCCCCCACACACTCAACACCCCACCAGCTGAAAGATCAAAACAAAATGGTTGGGATAACAGCAAGGCAAGACAAAGGTTTTTTTCTTTGCTTGTTTTCAGCACTGGACAGCAGAGTGAATGCTTAAGGCTAGATGCATGAAATTAAAGTGGTCCAGGGCTTAAAATAAGGTTATCCTTTCCTTAAACAGAAATTTTATGATAAAATGAAAATGATTTGCAATTACTGTAAGAGTAGTTTTCTAACAGTTTTTTGGTGACATCGATAGACAAAGCCAACCTTGTATGTGTAAGTGTAGTGTGTATGTCCAAGTTTGTGGGTGTGATATCTCGTGTATCCTCCCATGTGATGACAGAAAGTACGTGAAGTGCCCGCATCAGGGTGGTGACTGAAAGGGCCAGAGACTTGGTGAAATGCTGATGTTTTGTTCAAGGATAAAGAGCAAATCACAGCTTAACTCCAAAGAATAAATCAAGAAACAATTCCATGCTTGAGACTCTAACTGATTCACTGGAGAAGGAAAAGTGAAGATAGACAGAACAGTGCACAAAATCTCAAAACTGGTGAATCTAAGAGCCCAAAATACTTGTAAAATTAAAAAAAAATCAAAACAATCTTCTGCAAAGTGTTAAAAAAACAACAGGTTTTAGATGTACCTCCTCAATTAAGTGACCATCAACATATTTTGGTGCTACTTATGCCAAAATCTACAGTGCACCGGCAATTCTAGCTGACAGTAGAGTCTACCTGACAGTAATAGAAGACTGACAGATGCTTTGTTTGCTTGCTGAGAAGTAGAGTTGTATGGAAATCTCTGGACCACTTGAAATGTTGGTGTGTTACCCAGAAATTGTGCTGTTCTCAGTTAAATACTCCTCTCCATTTCTTAGGGCAAAGGAGAAAATATGCTTCACTTTGGAGTAAGAGCAAACTTTGCTGTACCCCACCAGGAAATCAAATCTGTATTCTTTATGAGAAAGACTCCCTGTTGTGCACTTTAACAGCTCAAAGTCAGCCATCACTTACAGGTCTCTGAGGCAGTGCTCTTCCATCAGACGAAGAAAAACAAAAGTCTTACAATCATTCATCCTCATTCTAACTGATGTGGCTGCTAGCAATTTGGAAGAAATATTAAAAGAAGGGGTCTCCTACCCCACTGATATTAAAGACTGAGTGGAAGATGACACAGAAACAGTGGAGTGTATACTAAGTACTGCCTGGAGTATGAGGCATCACCTCTATCCCATCATTCTACTATTCCAATGGAAGAAGACATCTATTGACCTATTAAGCATAGGCAAAACCATGTAGAGTAGGTTTCTAGCTAGCTTCACAAACTTATCCTGGGGGATCTAGTTGTATTCCTTTGTCTGTAAGGATCTCTTGACAGGCAAAAGCAAGACGAAGACATAATTCCTGAAGCCATGACTAGCACCCACTTTGGATAGAAACCTTCTAGAGTGAGAGATAAACAGTGATCTTAATGAGAGAAGAAGCCTCACTATGACTACATTTCCTTGTCTAGGTGCTACTTAATGCCTTTCTTTCTCTATTTAAATTGTCTTTCAAAATCTTCCACAAGCTTTATACTGGAAAGTGGAAAGACAAGGCCTTGATGGTAATCACATGGGCTCTTGGGTCATGACATGTTTTGTGACAAACTCTCCAGCTATGCTCTCCACTTGACATTGAGGAATGGTTTTCTCAATAATAAGGTATCTAGAATCAGGACTAATTCAGACAAACTAAAACTAGACTGATGTTTTATTCAGAGAATTCTAGTCTATTCTCTCCTTCCTCCCACCTGTAGGAAGGTAAGATAAGGTAGAAATACAGAAGAACACATTTCCTTCCTGCTGAACTCTGACTCCTACAGGCAGTGTGCAGGTGGGAGAATTTACCTCTCTTCTCATCCCTACTTGTCAGTTCAGTGAAGGGACACTGGGCATAACAGAATCCTTATCTCCACTCATCTTAGATACAAAATGCCAGCAACCTTGGTGTGGATGTATTAGTTCAATAGTGACTACAGAAGATGGTACTTCAGCCCTCTAAGAGACAAATGCTTTCTCAAAGGGCCCTGTATGTCCCCTCTGTAGTTAGTTAACAAAGAGTTAAAGGTGTTTTCAAAGGATAATTCATTGAATCATAGAAAGGTTTGTGTTGGAAGGGACCTTTAAAGGACATCTAGTTCCAACCCCCCTGCCATGGGCAGGGACATCTTTTGCTAGACCAGTTTTCTCAAAGGCCCATCCAACCTGGCTTTGAACATTCCTAGGGATGGGACATCCATAATTTCTCTGGGCAACTCTTTCTCAGGTTAGCACCACTCTCATGGTAAAGAATTTCTTCCTTATATCTAATGTAAATCTGCAGTGTTTCAGTTTAAAGCCATTTCACCTTGTCCCATGGCACTGTACAAAGTCCTTCTCCAGACCTCTTGTAGGCTTCCTAGTGGAAGGGGCTATAAGCCCTGACCCCTGGTGTCTTGGTCTCTCCGTACTGAACAAGTCCAACTGTCTCAGCCTGTCTTCATAGGAGAGGTGCTCCAGCTCTTTGCTTATCTTTTTTGTCCTCCTTTAAACTTGGTCCAACTTAGTCTATGTCCTTCCTGTGTGGAGGACCCAGGGGTGGATGCAGCACTCCAGGCAGAGTCTCACCAGAGCAGAACGGCACAATAATCTCCCCTGACCTGCTGGCCATGCTGTTTTTGATGCAGCCCAAGACATGGCTGGTTTTCTGGACTGCCAGTGCACATTACTGGCTTGTGTTGTGCTTTTCTTCAACCAACACCCCCAAGCTTTTCTCTTCAGGGTTGCTCTCAATCCATAATCAAAAATTAAGTGTGTAAAATAGAAATGGGATGAACCCTCTAGAGGAACAATGTTCCCTGCACTGTCTGTTCAAATAACATAGATGATGACAGTCTCAGACTAGAGGCTTCAATTTTGCAAGCCTGCAGTTAGGTGAGGTGAACCCTATCTAAACTTAAAATTCCAACCACGCAGTATCCAGAGTAGCACTTTAAATGATAAATATGGCTGAGTTAAACCCATATGCCTATTGAAATACAATGGAAGAGGTCTGTAAAGAAATTTTGGAATTACCAATCTACCCAGTGGAAGCTGACAAAAATTATCATCCAGTAATCAGATATTTACAGGCTGGTTTGTTTTCTTTATTATTTTTCCCCTGCTGATGAGACATTTACATGAATAGCTCAAAAACTATAGTCTTGTTTGTCCTGTTCAAACATTATAACTTTAATCCTTTAAATTTCTTTTTAGGAGGAACATTAGTGCTTTCTGATTTTTAATGCAACTGCTGCTTTTACTAATGATTTAATTGTTTAAACAATTCAAGAATGTAAATACTGCCTCTAAGATATGCCTTATTTAATGAAGAGCAAGAACAAAGCTGCTGCAATATATATTGGAGAATAAGCTTCATTGGGGTGAGATCACCAATTCCCCTGTCCACCTCAGCAGCCTAGCCATTTTTCCCGTGAAACAAATCCTGCCATCTATACTCAAAATTTAATCAAGAGAAAAGATACAATAACAGCACTAAGAGTGTCTTCTGGCAGAGCCCTTCATAACCTGAAGCTGTTTTGCTTTCCTGGCAGTATCATGCTCCATTTTGCTTGACATGATGATAAAGCTCTGCAAAAGGCTGTGCTGTCAATCCCGAGGAAAACCGACCCACATCCCTGTCTGCCCACTCTCAGAAGTGTGATTCTCTAAGGCTTCACTCTTTACCTTTACCTCTCTTTAAAGAAGGATAACAGCACAAGAGTTTTTTTGAATGAAACGTTATGTGTTATCTCTGTGCTTTTAAGTAATGTCTTCTAAAATGCCCTGCTCATTTCTTTTCAGGTGACATTGGCCTCTTCTTCCACGAAACCTCACCCTGTTTTATCTCCCTTCCCTACCCGTATTTCTTCTTCTCTGCATCGATCTCTTGCCACAGTGACAGTCTTCTCATTTCCATTAATTGAACTTTAATGGTGTTGAAATCAAGAAAATATCACTGTGTTGGTGTACTGCTGTGCAGTGCTTTGGATAAAAATACACTTTTTTCTTCCTGCTATTCAATGCTTCTCTTATTTTAGTGCTCAGTGCTGTCATCTCTCTACTTGCTTCCTCCAACATGCATTTCAGCAGAAAGCAGGAAAGGCAGTCAGCTTTTAGCTCAGGATGACCGCTCAAATACACAGAAAGAATGAAAGCTTAGTTCCATAATATGGGAGCTGTTTTGTTCTTTTTCTCGGAATCAGAAGTGATGAGAATTGCAGAGCAGGTGCTATTCTTCTCCCTGACTTGCTGCAAGCTGCAGTTTGTTGGGCTTTTGAGTGACTCTGATTTCACAGGAGTAGTTCATGATAAAGGAAGTGATTCAGTGCCCAAAAGTCCTATTATCAAGAATGTACAATCTGTTAAGTAAGTGCCTGGATGAAAACTGGATGAAGATAGTGAACTTGTGAAAAAAACTCAAGCAAAATCATCCTGCCCATGTTGTAATTAAAAGCACAGGAGATAATGTGAGTGGCATGCATTGCTTGGGCTGTCAGCTGTAAAACAAACACTATCTTCTGCTTTATTGCACGATTTATTTCATTTTTATCTGCTTAAAAATACTCATTAGGGATGAGCTACAGGAAAATGACTTTGGACAGCTATGGGGCGAAATGAGCACACAATGAAGGGTGACCTTTCAACAGGGGATTATCTATAAATAGCAATGGTTATCCCTCACAGCCTTCTGACATAAGCCTGCTGGGAGTATGAAAAAGGAGACCCTTTCCACCAGTTCCTCCAACATGATTTTAGATTGGCACATGACACGTTTTGGCCATGAATAGCTGAAGAGAATTTGCAAAGGGATCAAGCAAAAAGCCTTAGCAGCTGTCTGCCTGTCGATATTCCCCTGGGTTTAAAAATTAGCTCAGAGCTTCCTTCTCTTTGCCCACGGACAATAGCACATATTTTACTCGAAAAGTATATTAAGATTTTTTGTTTGAAATATGGCATTTTGGGAGTTCATCTATTAAAAAAAAATAACTGTAGCAGTTTTTAAAATTAGCCAAGCAGTGTCAGCAGAGTTTATTCAAACACCAAAGGGCTTTAGGATCAGACTGCAGTTCTTTACTATTTTAACTTTTACTCTGCACCATGGATCCATCAAATCCTTTATCTGGAATGAGGAAGAATTGGTATTCCTGGCCATTTACTATTTTTAAAGTGAAAGAGGTGAGTGAATTTATCAGGAAAAAATAATGGGTTATTCTGTTTGTAATGCATGTGCTTTGCTTATTTGCCATGTGATATTGTCATAAAATAGTATTTCAGAGATTCTATTTTGGAAGTTTTCACATGAAAGATAATCTGCAAATGGACAGTGCGTAGAAGAGGACAGTTTTAAATAGTCAGATGTGATCAGTGTCTGAACACTTGTGTGTTTGTTGCATGCTTGTGTTTTAAGGTGAGTCCTGTGTGCTGGTGTTTTAAGGTGTGTCCTGTGTGCAGCCAGACATCACCAGCAGCTCTTCCACAAAAAGCAGAGCTACACTGTGTTTCTGACTCCTGTGGCCTCCTATATTTAGGATAGCTCTTCTGATAGAAACAAAGCAAAAGCTGCTTGAATACTGTTAGATGCATATTGAATGATTACTGTGTCTATCATCACTACTATAATAATGAGTATTAATGACCAGGATCTATACAAAAGATTGAGCCCATGCACTACATACTGTGGGTAAACACAGTAAGAGACGGTCTTTGTTTGACGGCATTTACAACCTAAATAGACATGCAGCAAGAGGTGTTATTATCTCCTCTTCACAGATGGTGACCAAGATAAACTGACATGATGTGCCAAGGGATACAGGCAAATGTGAGGGGGCAGGGAGGGAGCGAGCTGGGGCTGAAGCTGCGTTACCAGCTTGCCCTGACTGTGACCACTCTTCCTTCCTATGGGCTTCCCTCTGCTTGCAGACAGGCAGCGCATGACAAGCAGTTTCCCCCCCAGCTCCTCCAGGCACAGTTTGGCCCTCATAGTTGACTTCTGCCAAGTGGTGCAAGGTTCCTGTATACCCAGGAAGTATTTGTAAATGGTTGGCTTCACAAAGGAGATTTTTCGGTTCTGTCTTGCAGATGTTGTTTTAATGCACACTTGACAGTTGATTCTCTGCTTTAACATCATGATCTGGAAGCTGTTCACTTTGGATGCTTACAGCTGTTCTTGGGTTTGACAGCAGTGCTTCATTCAAACCTTTCCACAGTCCAGGATTCGTCCCTGAATTTATCACAAGGAAATGTTGCCTTTAAAAAAATCAGGATTCTTACAGATGAGTTAGTGAAAGGCATTATATAATACCATGCTGGCACTAGAAACAGACTCTGTGACCCAGAAGATAACTTCCAGTCCTGTGTTACTGCTGCCTATGATGCAATGACTTATTTTCAGTGCAACACCACTGAGCATTGCAAGTTCTCTTTTGACATGAAAATCCCCTGAACGGTAACAGGGAGCAGATCACTCTTTTGCCATAGCTATCATGTGTTTACACTCAGATGCAACTCCAGTTCAGGGCTGATGTTCCATTTTGACCTGGCCTACAAGAGCAGGTATAGAAAATGATTCCTGTCCTGAGCTGCCTGGACAATTGGAAATATTAGCAGATACTAACTGACAATTTCCATCTCTTGGCTGTCCTTCCAGCATAAAATTGAGAGTGTGTTAATCATGCAGTTATGTTGCTACTCCACTCTAACTAGCAGGTTAGTTTGCAAATGTGACTTACAATGTGAATCTTGTTTCCATGTTGGAGCGCTTCCACATTACCGCATGAAATTTGAATGTGTCAAAATAATAGGAGTGCAGTGGTGGTGGTGGCTGGCAGGCAGGGATTATATGAAAGCTTTCAGGATGCTCCTGAAGCAGTGTGCTGCATTAGCCAAGGGATTTTTATGGGCACAGAGGCACAAAGTAACCCCTCTAATCCCTTTCTCACTGGCTTACAGACTCTGAAGAAGCTTAATAATTACAGAGGAATGCAGTCAAAGTGTTTTTAAGGACATATGTGCAGAGGCTTATTTTAGTCATTTCCTAACAGCAAATGCACTGGCGGATTCTCAAGGAGAAATCTGGGCACAAATTTTCCCTTCTCTCAACCCCCCAACAAAAAGATGATTTACGCTTATATCAAAAGAGGCTTAACCAGTGTGGAGCTGAAAGAATATTTCCCAGCCTGTAGGATTATGGTTTTTCCACAGCCACAGCACTCACTCTCTCCTTTTGGTGAAATGCAAAGCGTATTCCCAGTTCTGCTGAGCCTCCCAGATGGGCTTTTTTTTTTTTCAATTAAAAGGCCAACAGAAAGCTTGCATATTCCCTTTAAAATATTATCCTATCCTTCTGGACTATTTCACCTTCTCTGAAATCACTGGTTCAGCTGATGGTGACTCTGCTGCTTATGTATCGTTATCCGTAAGTACGTCCCTAACCGCGTGCTAAATATGTGCATAAGAAGGAGGTGTCCAGGAATTATTTCTGTGCTAAGCTTTTAGTTTCACAGCTATGAAACTAAAGATTCTGGAGGAATCTGTGCCTGAAAGAGAGAGATACGATGGATATTCCCTCACCCCAGAGAGTTTTTGTGATTTTTTTTTTTCTCTCTGGTAATCTTTCCTAATTCAAAAATTTTGGCGGGATTACTCCTCATTCTCCTTCAAATATAACCTCCTAGGAAATCTGGGCACAAAAAACCAGTAGCAACTTGAAAAGTTTTTTGAGCATTAGTGGTAGAGGAAGACAGGAAATGTATACTTGTCTTATGGTGTGTGCTAATGCAGTGCTTGGTATCCCACTGTTGCTTGGAATATACATGGCAATAAAAATGAAACAAGTTTTATCTTATTACTGAATTACTAACTAAAAATGGCTTCTTTTCTCAGCTTTGTAGCAAAGATGAAAGTTAGTCCATGTACTTGCCATTTCTGTAGGACAGTCCAAAGGCCTGTAAATTCATATAAAAAATATATGAGGTAAGAATTAGCCTCATCTGTTTTGAATTCTTCTTCTAAAATTGCATTATTCTCCCTGCATCTTAACTAAAGTCTTCATCCTTTTCTGCTAGTGATGCTAGGAACAGATTGCTCCTGTTAGGATTGCAAATTAACTGTAGTTTGAACCCTTAGCATTAGCTATGCTTCATACAGTTTACTGTAAGTGAAATGTTGAGATGAAACAATGTAAACTGATCCATGATCTGCTTTTCCTGTTTGGATATTAAAAACCTGTGGCACTTTCTAAAGAGAGGGTATATGATGAAGTGAGATGAACCTGATTTTTCTTTCCTGTGGCCTCCAACTTTTTTCCCCTAGGTAAACTAACTCTCATTTTACATACTGCTTTCCCACCAAGGGCAAGGCTGCCTGGTTCAAGTGGTCCGATCAATTTAGATTTGAGCTGGCTTAGCAAATCTCTGTTTTCAAGGCTGGAATCTAGCTCCCAAGACGAAGCAATGAGCGCACGTGTTCCAGCACATGCACAGACCCTTGCCGACTCCTCATGAATGTGGGTGCTACTGACCTGCTGGAACCCTCTCATGCTGCTTCCTCCTGCCTTACACAAGGCATGCCAGGGACCTTGACAGCAACAGGAGAGAGCTTCACTCTGCAAATGGGAAGGTCTCCTTCCCTATGTGGTGGGTGCACATCCATCCCTCAAACAGAGCTTTAAGGCTGAGTCTTCACTCACCCACAGCATCTTCAGAAATTTTTTGAGGATGGCACACAGTAACCTCACAGTATTTGAGGTGGGCAGGTCTGTGCCAGTCCAATTAACACATCCCAGCTCATGATAATACAGTATCCTACAGACTCTGAGAATGTGCCATCCAAAAAATACCGACTGAACAATATTTCTCTCATAATTAGTTCTGTAGACTTCAATGGAATGCCTTTGTGTGAGCACAAGGGGAATAATCCAGCCTTTCACATTTTTAATTGGAGTTACAAGTTTAAAAAAACAGAAAAAGAAAGCGGGGGATGTGGATCTTAGATGCCATTACCCAAGGTGCTGGATGTGATCTGGTTTTATTCTCTTTGAATGTTTCTAGGAAAAGCTGCTTCCAGAGTAGAAGAAACACGAAAGATCAGGAAAGTGACTAACAGCGTGGGAACCTTAATGATGCCTATCAAGTCCAATAGCTGAGAACACCAGGGATGGTGGCAGAGATAACAAAATGGGCTGTTTAGCACACTAACTGCCAGCTATTGTTTTTCAGGCAAATGACTGAGACTTTGGGATGATTAGCCTATAACCAGAGGAGAGCAAAAACGCTAGATAGGATGAGAAAGAGATTGCCAAAAACAGGAAATAAAACCCTCAGACAAACTTCCTATAGACATGAATTTCACTCCAAACCAGTCAGTTATCAAATTTCCTCCTCATGTATGCCAATAGAGTGAGCACATTTGTACTGAGTTAAATATATTCTTTTATATGTATGTAATTGCTTGATCACGAGTTAGCTCTCTTTGGCAGCAAAAAAATTATCTTTTGCTGCTTGAATATACCTTCAGCCCTACTTTGTAACCTCCATGCTGTCCCACTGGCTTTATTGGTAGAAGGGACGAGAGATGTTATTTTGTGATAAATGTAAGCATTTGCAGCAGAAAATCACCACTGATGACAACTCATCATACTGAAATAAATGTCCATAAACTCATCCATTCCTGTGGTGTCTGTCTGCTCCAGCAGAGACCTCATGTTACAGTAGGAAAACAATCTAAAAGGCAACATGGCATTAAAATATTGATGGGACTATGTTAATAGAAAGGGAAATGCATATTTAATAAGTGCCTAGATTCTTTTCATGTTTACATGTGACACCAGATAACTCAGGCTAATCAGAATGAGGTTGGGTCAGTCCTTGTGAGGCAAAGGTTCCAGACAATACATGAAGGTACCCTGTTGTAGCTGGCTTGAAGGTGTTTTTGGTGCCTTGACCAGAGGCAAGGAGCGGGGTACTCCATATCTTGAATTCAGGTTCCTGCTGGGGACACTGTGCAGGTAGCTCCCCTCATGTGGCATCTCGAAAAACCCACTTCCTCCATGACCCACTCCACTGTAAGGAAGCACAGGCTTTGAGATGCTGCTGTTGCAGCTTTCTGTGGGCCAGAGGAAGGCTGGAAGACATGCTACTCATTGTGGTTTCTCACCTGAAAGCTGGGAGGTGGCAGGACTCCAATCCACTGCTGCAAGGAAGTCCCTGTCTGCACAGAGGAAGCATCTGAAGGGGTAAGACAAAAATCTCACAGCACCCCCTTGCAGAGAGAGGTCAAGAACACCATAACCCAGGCTGTTAATGGCAATGAGCTGTAAAGGCCTTGGCCTCTGTGTCATGAAACTGTGCTTGTTACTACAATGCACTTTATAACCTGCAATTCCACCTTGGGCTGCGCTGGGCCTAAACACGAGGGACAGCACAGCCGCACGTAAATGAGTGCGCAGAGCCCCCTGCTCTGGCTTCTCAAAGGTGGGAACTGTCAGCAGCTGTTGCTTTTACAGACCTGACACACACCTTTCAAATAGCTGTTCGTAGATTCAAAAAGTTTAGCCTTTGAATTGCGAAGTTGCTCTTTGTGTCCAAGTACACAGGGAGCCCCACGCATGCCGATGTATGTGTGGGTATGTACGTTTAGGTGCTTGCTCCTTTATTTGTCTAAAAATTATTTTTACCAACAGTAGCCTGTACATTTTTGTTAATGCCAGCTCTTTAGCTCTCATACCCAATGCATCCAGTATAAGCAATAAAACCTACTTAATTGCCATGGTGAAGGAAATTTTCTATGGTTGAATTTTGATAAAATCAAGGGTACTTTCCAAGGAAAGTACTTGGAAACAGTGACAAACCTTATTATGAATGTCATCTGTTGGTGACTATGGTGAGTTGTAGATCACTTTTTAGTCTTTATCACAGCACTATTATCTCCAGTTTTTCCACTGAAGAGTGTATGTTTCCTTCTAATCAGCTAGTTGGTGATAAGAAAAAAATCCCCGGTAATGAGACAAAAAATCCCTAGTTAATGAGAAAAAATTACCTCAGTTAAAGAAAAGGAGTATTTTCACAGAACCTGCACAAAGCTGAAGCGCATTAGGCAATTATTTGTAGTACATTACATCCCAGGCAAGGCAGACTTGCAAAGCATTAATAGTTACACAGGCTGAGCCAGAGTGATGCTTTCATTGTAAACATACTCCATGTTCTGGCACATCGTTGCACCACAAATCTCTGAGGACAATTGTGTTATCACAGAGTTCCCTTGAAATGATTCGGTGATAATGTTGGTTATAAAGAACTTTAGAAAAAGATAGAAATATCATGGTCAGACCAGCATTTACATATATTGCCAATTTACAATTTATAGACTACTAAACTTGGATTTGATCTGTTACACAGCTGGTTGTCGGTTTATAAAATATTAATAGGAGAGGAAATCTTTATTTGTCATAGAAATGCTGGAAAGTAACATGACCTCAAGAAAAAATGGAGTTTTAATCTGAAAAATGGAGTCTTAATCTGGGAAACTTCTTTAGCTCCACCTTTTACCAGGATATTCAGGAAGAATTGAGAAAAATCTATGAGAAAATTGATAGTGCTGGACTTTTGAAGAATCAAGTTACTCAGCCAGTAATGACTGGTTTAGAGCCTTTTCTGAAGTGAAGACAGCGCTTTATAGTGATATTTAGCACGTGTATGGAAACAGACAAGCAGCTACTAAAAAGGGGCCCACAGCAACATTTCAGCTATTTGGCGTATTGAGATGTACAGAAGTAACAAAGCAGCAGATACAAAACACTTCCAAATGAGTTGGAATGGTAAATATGCATACGTTTGGGAGTATTCAACGCTAAATACACACTGAAGTTGTGAGAATTATAGAGCAACCACGGTGTATTACATAAAAATGCCAGTTTGGATCTCTTTCTAACAAGTAAACACCTGCAATGGGAAAAAAAAAATAGCATCTGCTCTCTTGGACTTCTGTTTTATATCCTGGGCCGGGCTGCCTTCATTGGAAGGGACAACACCTATGGAGGTCTGATGACCCCATTGGAGAATATTTGGCCGTACTATACCTGCAGCCTATTGCCACCAGCCTTTTCTTGGGGGGCAAAGGTTGATCAGAGTGGTGGTTGCAAGGACTCCTGACCTGACAGATGTCCCTACACGGCACTTATATAGACATTCCCAGCAAGGAGCTGAGATGCCTTTTGCACGGATTTCCTTTGCAAGGCAAGGCCAAGAGCTTCCCTCCTCTTCTCCTCTAATCTTTTCCCAAAAACCTGGTCCCTCACAAGGTCACAGGGGCATGAAAAGACTCTAGCAGGCCCAAGTCTGTACACAAAGGGGCCTGTCTATGCGTCGATTGCGGGAAAGACTGGCTCAAGTGAGGGCTGAGCTGGCTGCATCCAGACAAAAGGCTGCATGCACTAATCTCCCTGAATTGCAAGTATTGGACAGTATTTTACTCACTGGAGATCAGAATAATTGGTGAATTAAAATGGATTTTCTGCGAGGCAAGACATTGCTGAGGCTGGTTTTAGAAGTTTGGGGTTTTATTTCCTCCTTCTTAGTAAAAAAAAAAACCAAAAAACAGAAACCAAAAACCAAAAAATCTCTGCAAGACAGCTGTCTTGCGAGGGATCTGTATTTAATATTAGAAAGCTACACAGCTGTGGAGTCTGGATGCTATCATAAAAATTGAATAGCAAAGACATGGCATTGCTGGAATACAACCCACTTTGTAAGTGTGCTGGGTGCTTGGAATGTGCATACTGCACAATAAATGTGCTGTTCTTGTCTTCAAAGCAAGAGCACCAATAGGCCTGTGGAGCTGATGTAATGAGATTCAGGCTGCCCTCAACAGCTGAAATATTCAGTTCAGCAAATGGATATTTCAAATGTAAATATTTATATGGGCCAAGGGCTCTTTGTTGCTTGCTATTTTGACATTTTCAAATCCCTCAGCTTTACTTTTGTTACAAAGATGGTCTATTTGCTGATGAGAAGAGCAAAGATCAGTGACTAGTTATGCAGAAATGGTGTTATTATCACAGTAAAATGCCACTTCTCCCAGTTCGCAAAGCTTTGGTTCCATATGATTCAACATGATAACCTATACATGAATAAAAATAATGCAGGTTGTTATGAGGAAGTACAATAATAAAATAAAGAAAGAACTAATTTGAGGTCATTATTGGATAGAATTAATGGTTCATCAGGAAGAAACATTACCTGCATTTGACTTCCACTACAGAAACATTCCCCAGCTGCTCTTAACAGTCACTCGTTGCATTTTGCGGGACTGATATTTACCCTCAATACCATTGCTATTGCAATTCTTCACTCATTTAACAGTGGGCCAACTTTTTGATTTTCTCCCAATTTAGAGACTTAGGAGATGCTTAGGAAACTTATATTTTACCTAAAATTATTGCCATTATTTAATGTCTAAAGCTTTAAAATTAATATTACAGTCTTAATGTTGCCTATATGAGCAATTCTTTTCCTTTCTGTACCTAGGTGCAACTGCCAATTTTTTCCCTTTTCTGTTCCCTCACACTACTCCTACTTTTTCTCCTTGCTATGCTTTCTGCTTTTCTCTTCTTTTCCTTCCAGTTTTTGAGTGCCCTGCTGCTCCCAAACAATGTCTCTGGCTCCTTGCAACCAGTTTACTCTCTTCAGCCATTTTCCTGGGCTGTAGCTAGCTCTTTCTCAGTCTGGTTCCACCAACTCAACTTCTCTCCACTCAGTGCTTAGTCTGTTTATTCTTATTGCCCTTTTATTGCAACAGTGGGAACTATTGAATTATATATAACTGCTTCTTGGAAACTTGAAACAAAGATTGAATGTTTACCAAATCACTCTTTGGCAGATAGCCAAATTTAAATTCATATTGTTGGACTTCTTCCATAAATTGTTTTCTACAAAAATAGAATACCAACCTTTTTTCTGAGGAACATAAACATCTGGAGAATAAATTCTTCCAAGATGATCAAAGAACATATGGGGTGTTATGGCCTTGCTGCTACCTGCCCAATGAGATAGGTCAAATTCTGAGGATATTTATTTTGGTCCACTTAAATATTTCGGTCTTGAGCACTGTTGGCTACTTCTGCTTTTGATAAGGGGTGTCTTGAGGCATCATTATTCGTATTTGGTTGCATTCACTACCCAATTCAGAAATTAGGAGTTAAACTTTCAGCAGGAGTCTAATTATGATTCAGATCTGGAGCTGTATTTGACTTTCAAACCAAAGTAGGGTGAAACTCTTCCCTGCAGGATTCCTTCCTCCAGTCTCCAATATCCTGTGTGCACAGACCTCTGCTCATTTCCTTTGCTCATCACCAAATTCTCATTCCTGGTATGAGAGTCTCCAGGCTTTATTATTTTTTAAAAACTTTGGAACATTCTTTTCTCAAGCAAAAACTGAGCTACATTAATTTCCAGGGAAAGGAAATTTCGAAGATATAGCTGTATAATCAGGCTGCTGTGAAAGTATGTGTGAGGTCAGGAGCACATAGATGTTCTAGAAACATCTGACATTTTTGGACTGTGAATACATGTACTGTAGGGTAATGAGTGTAATATTGAACTCTGGTGTAATTGCAGAACTCCAGCTAACCTCTTAAAAGAGGAAGCTGTAGGTAAACAGCATCAGTTCTCCTCTAGACTCTCCAATTTTCCTCAGTTTTCAGATATGAAAATTTATGTCTTAGCATTTGGACCATGACTAACAAATGCCTTTTTTTTATGGAGCTAATTGATTTTCCACGTGGAGACAATTACATATTATGTTAATATCCTACAATCCTCTCAGGTCACAACTTGTGTGTATCCTCTGATGGGAATGGATTGGGAGAGATATGCTGGTGTGTTTGTGAGCTCAGTTCTCTGACCATTAGGTTCATGGTTCAGTTTAATGAAAATTTCACTTGCACATCCTCCCTTGCCAAAGATAAAGTAAGCTTTGACAGCATTGCTCTCACCAGGCAAATGTGCCTTAAAAATATTCTTTCCAGGTCACTGAGAAGCTCACAGAGAAGCCCCATTTTTTTTGTGTGTGCTTTCATATATTTTCCCACATATGCATACACAGGTACATTCTAGCTTGCCAAGTGCCCCGAACAAAATGTTCAGTGACAATTTTTACCCAATTAGAAGCAGCAAAGTCTTGACTTTGTAATGACTTCACCATCCTTTACCACTTTTTTGATCTGACCACATTCACAAAGTTCAGAAGGTGATAATTTTTTGTCATATCATAAAGTATAAGCGCAAAGATCTTGAATTCTTCTCTTGGGCTCATTAGTGTATCATTGGAATCCTTTTAGGCACTACCAAGTTCAAATATCTTTTGGACTATTTGGCTTAAGTAGCACTCTGCTCTCAGATATTTTGTAGTTTATCCCCAATATCAAATTATCATGTGTTTTACCAGTGATTTTTGCCCTTTGAGTTAGTGCACTAATTCTGTCCTGTGTCACTCAGCCCTGATGAGACACAGCTGGAGTGCTGGGTCTGCACACCAGCAGGCGCATTGAAACAGGGGCCTGGGTTCAGTGAAGGGTCACGAAGATGATTGTAAGATTGGAGCATCTTCCACAAGAGGAAAGCCTGAGAGGGTCAGGACAGCTCTCCCTGGAGAAGACAAAGCTCAGTGGGATCTTGTGAATGTGTATTATATACCTGAAGGACGGGAATAAAGAAGACGGAACGAGGCCCTTCTCAGTGGTGTTCAGTGAATGGAAAAGAGACAGTGGGCACAAAATATTTAAAATAAGAAAACACTTTTTACTATAAGGGTGATTGAACAACAGGACCAATTTGCCCAGATAGGTTGTGGTGGCTCCATCCTTGAGGGTCTTCAAGGCCTAAATGGACACAGACCTGAGCAACCTATTGTGGTTCACTTTGCTTTAAGCAGAGGCTGCAATTAGGTGATCCCCAGATGCCCCTGCTGAACTCAGCCATTCTGTGGTTCTGAGACTCTCCCTCACATTCCTATAAGATTCTAACTTTTTTCCCCTCATTTTGCAGGCCTTCATGGTCTGCTTTTTCATTGCATGCTGGTATGATTTGTTTTGTCATAGGTCACATTCTGGGAACCATTTGCTGAGTGATTTTATTTCTTTCACATCTGTTTATGCACTTAAATAAAACTTAAATTGTTTTTGATAATGCTTTCTGGTGTTTTTTGGACTGACTGTAACTCATTATTCTAGAACTTCTTTGTCAGTCCAATTTTCTGACGTCTCAATGATATTTCCTTTTGCTTGTATGCATTGCCTGGCTAGGTTTTAAGGTATACTGTGCTTGGATATTTGTATACATAGAGTTATCAAAGCTTTACTCTGTCTTAGGTCCTGCAGTCCCACAAGGGTTTTCAAACAATCTCTTCACAAAGTATTTTCTGCACATTTGGATAAGAGAAAATAACCCTGTATTACTATTACTACCTAAATAAACCACACCCCTGTATCTGTACTAACATGCATTCATATGAGGAAGTCAGAGATTTATCTTACTCTGCCTCAGTTTATCTCCTCAGCAGTTTCATTGTCCTCTAGACTGTCACCAGTCCCTGCCTTTCAGCACCAGGGAAGCCCTTCTCAAAATACTTTAATTTAGTCAATGCTATTGATCACGTATGAAGTAATTTCCACAATGCAGTCCTTCAGAAATGGGATTGAAAACTATGTTAGGCTTATCCTTGCAAAAACATGTTTCACAAAGATGACCAGCATAGCAATAGCTTCTGATCCCACTCTCTCCTCCACTCTTTTTTTTTGGGAGGAGTGTGGATTGGAAGGAAGTGAATACATATGTACTGAGTGTCTTTTTTGTGCTACAGATGCTTCTGCAAATGAGGGGTTTTCTTCATTTTCTTCCTTAATATAAGCTGACAACTGAGCAAAATGAAGAGGAAGAGCCCTTCTGAACAGTGGCAGCTGATAATTACCTTGCTCTGCACAGGGCTCTCCATAACCCCAGTGTTGTGGGAAGTGTGCTTGATTACAAGTGTGGAAGCCCAGCTCGGTGTGAGAGTTCTGCTTCATTAGGAAAATAGAGCTGCAGTGCTTTTGCTGATCTTATTTCCATCTCCATTTTTGCCCTCGTGTGTAAAGTTAAACTACCTTTATGCTCAAGTAACTGGCAATATTTTGTCCTCGGAGACCTTTAGAGGTAAATGCACGGAGCCAAACAATTGCTAAAATATTTGTAAAAGTAGGTAGGGTGAGAAGAGGATAACCTGGAGGACCAGTAGATTCTCTTCAGAAAAGAAAAGATATGATAGGATTTCTCTGGGGAAACAATAGTGCTCATTATTTGAGCGGGTTTGTTTGTTCAATCCCTGGAGAAAAGAATCCCAGCCTAAAAAACCCCTAACGTCTATCCCAGAGGGAAAGCGGTGTGATCTCTGGAATAGACAGTGACTGAGTGCAATGATCATGACCAGTGGCCTTCTAATTTAGAAAAATGGGTACATTGTGGCTCAACAGCCTGGCTCCAGCTAGGTGCAGAAAGAGCCATGGCACTCCAAAACCCTCTATTAAAGTAAGTAGAGATTTTGGGCATGAAGAAGACTTAACTGGAGGGATTGTTTTCACAACAGAGTGATATTTGCCAGGATACATGTTTTCTTCTGTCAGTGACTGAATATTTAAATTATAATTGTGTGGATTTCTGATTTGACAGCATTTCAGAGCACATATAATGACATTTGACAAGTATCTCCTCTCAGCTCTGACATTGTTTTTCAGGTCTTTACAGTAAGCATGCAGCCTTATGAGCAAAATAGAGAACTCATCTTGGACAGGAAAATTACTCGTGCAGTTTTAGACCTAACTGCAGGTTTGGAATTATTTATTCTTTCATGGAATCAATGTTCAATCCTTGATGAGTTTGTGAGTGTAGCTCCACTGGCATCAAAGGGATGGTGCAAATTTAGGGACAATTAGGGTGTATGTAAATCTTGTGATAGGGCAAGGAGATCCATGGGCTAGGACAGTCTGGGACTAGTGCACACTTAGTACGGTGCAGTCAGCAGCAACTAGCTTGGAGTGAAAGGCAGATAATATCCTCCTGAGATCATCTCACTTCCAGCAAATTCAAGCACAGATGGCAAGTGAGGGTGGGAAGTAGGAGGAGTGAGTATCTCCCTTCAGGTAATGTTGCTCTCATGCTCAGTTATAAGACATGTTGCTGCCATTTTTGATGGCTGTGGAGTCCTCATGGGGTCAGGGCAGGGTACCACCATGGCTGTCACAGATCCAGCTTGGCTGGCACGCTACTAGTAGTGTAGAAACTCCATTAGCTTTGCAGATCTCATGCCTATGTTACACAGACTATGCAGCAAAATAGTTGTTCTGGTTTCTTCAGCCATGTCTGTCTTCAGCTGGTATTCTAAATGCTGCAGTTCACTTCACAGTGATTTTCTGGATGGTTTTAAAATGTGTAGGTATGGAAACCTGAGCCTAATTATTTCCTTATTTATATCACTAACTTTAAAAAATCTCCTCACAGCTATCTGTGCAAAAGTAAAAAAGACTGATCTGAATGCCAGAAAGCACTGACTATTTATATGACCATTTGTTCCACTCTTAAGTCTTCCTTATAGTGATGGGACTGCTGTGAATTTGGTTAGTACTGCACTGCAGCATATTAGGCATGATAGAAACAATGCAAGGGGCCTAACCTAAGTTGTACCAGAGTAACAGCTGTTTCTCTGCCAGCCATCCATGCTCCTTCTGGTTACCTGCACTTTTATGGAGCAATGCTGGTCCTCCTCAGCCTGGTGCATTTCCCATGCCTGTATACTCAGTAGCTTCCTCTTTTTTAATGAAGAAGATTCACCACATCAAACCTATACATGAAACTACTCTGAACTGCATAATTCTGCTTCAGAGAAGTCACCAGGGAAGGAAAGAATGGTCCATGCTATTACAACAGTGTGAAGCAGTATTAATGGAAATTAGGTAAAACAAACAAAAAATTCTCATTACAAATAAACATCTAACCTATCTTTTAACATTGCACAAAGAAAAATGAGTTTTATTTCCACCAGTGGCTAAGGTTTAAAGTAAGATCTTTCCTATTATGCTGCTCATGACCTCTTTAGATCTTGTCTCAGTCATAGTGCATGGAATGAAATATTACAGTGTCGGCTCCCAAGGGACACTTGAGTCTTAGTTACCTTTTAAATTAACTAAACCTTTTGGAAATATTAAACCCTTCCTATGCTATTGTTTTTCATCTGGTCATTTTACTGTTTTAGTTAGAATTTTATGTTTTACTACCTTTGATCAACATTTTCCCTGGATCAGAACAATCATGAAGACAGATCACCAAAACAAATTCTTCTCCCTTTATTGCCCTAGTACAGTCACTGGCCATGTTGTGAGCAGCATTCATGTGGCTCCCAATGTGATGTCTTCTATCTTATAGTCAAATGTGCTGTTTTCCTAGAACTGATGATATTTATAATATAAGGGCAGCTAAAGAGGTCTCAATCAAATTCTTGAAATATTTTAAATTCTTTTTATAAAGTAAATGTAGTGCTGCCCTTGATTGCATAAAATATTTTATTGGCCTCATGCTCTGGTTCTTAGGTAAGATTGACTGCTTTGAATCAAGATCAGGCAGGGAAGACATATAGGCTCAGCTGGTTTCATAAGGCCATTTTGAGGCTTTTCTGAAACTGTGCCAAAGCCTGCCTGCCTCATATATTCCTATAGAATTCTGAGTTTTTCTGTGCTGAAGCACAGTCTGCTTTCACTTTTCCCTTCCAACCTGTTATGCTAAAGTTCTATTGCATCTGGGGATCAGCATGTCACCAGCACAGTGAACTCCTGCTTCTTGTCTGCATCCTCTTTCCCCTTGGACACACCATCCTCTATACAGTGGGCTAAATTTATCTAAGACTCATTTCTATGAAAGCAGTTTCAGTCATCCTAGATTCTATTTGAATCTAGGATGGCTGATACTGCTTTCATAGAAATCAGATGTTCCCTTTTTTTGCTTTTTTTAAAGTGCCTTTTTGAAGCCAGGGTTCAACAGCAAGACACTTGTGCAACAGAAAATCAGCTTCAGTACATACATTTCTATGTTCTCTTGGGGTGACAGTGCCTTGTGGAAGGAATTATCAAGCTGTGAGAGAAAACTTTCTAAGAGCAGTGTGTCTCTCTGCTTCCAGCTGATAATATTGGGGGGTACTAAACTTGGCACCTTATGATTATTTTCCTAGTGTAGGAACGAGTTAAAATCTGATGTGCAAATAAGCATCTGATTATTCAGCAATTACCTTAATTTGATAGGTAAAGATGGGCAGTTATGAGACCCATGGCCACTGGATAGTGTATCTAACAGTGGCTGTGCTCCACACTCAGGTATGTCTCCACTGCAAACTACAGAGATCCAGGACATTTGTAGCTATGCTAGTCTGGGTTTGGGAAATGGTCTGGTTGTGGTTAGAGAGGGCAATTTATCCTGCCAAGACACAGGGAAAGATTCACAATAAGATTTAGTTGGCAAAGTTTATATTATGCAGGTAAAAACTAATGGTATTTCAGTCATGTACAAATGAAATGAGAGAGTGTTGAATCAGACCTTTATATTTTTAACCATGTGAAACAGACACTGGAATGTGTATGGGAAATGCAGCAGAATATGCTATAGCCCAGGAATCTGCAGAAAATCTGCTTTCATATTCTGGATAGCCTGTTAAGGTAGGAGAATTAATAGCATTAGCAGCCTCTGACAAGATACACAGCTTTCAGATTTCCTAAGTGGGTGGGTGTTAAAGCAAGGTAGATGATGGCAGGATGATTTTCAGTTCCAAAGAGAGCACCCAGAGCTCCAGCAAACAGCTTTGACAGCTCAAAGAGCTTGCTACCAAGATGAACAGCAGTGCTAGGGCTGGGGAAGGGAAGGGAAGGGAAGGGGGAAAAGAAATATCCTGAAGATTATCATCAGTCTCTGTCTGAGATTACTGAAATACAAAAGGATGACTTGGTTGATTCAGCTTCAGTTGGTGTGGGGAACCTCCTCACCTGCCCTCTCTCACATCTGATCTCAGCTCTACGTTTGAGAGCATGTATCAAGCACAAGGGAGAAAAGCTGTTGAATATTTTGGTCACAGTCTGTTTCTTTGCAAAAAGCAGAAGATATTTTGAAACTGAAGCATGTCTCCTGGAAACACCTTTTCCCTTCCCCTTCCAAACCACATTTGTTTCCTAACATCTATAATCTCAACTCAGGTCAATCTAATTTTAACCATAAAACTTGGCCTACTTTATCTTCTTTCCTGCTGTTTGGTAAACTCCTTCATTCACAAACACAATTCACATTGCCGTAGCAATTATGGTCTTTTCATCCTCAGCATCAAAACCATGTAGTCAAATATTCCTTTTTTAAAGCTGCCACATGATACGATGTGAACAGCAAAAGTATGTCATATTTAGTTACAGTCCTCCCTCTCCAAAAACATCAAATACTAGTGGATAAACACTTAAGGTATCAGAGTAAAGAAAATTGCCTTTCAAGAGTCCCTCTTCCTGCTGAGAGGGAGCCAACTCTGCAGATACCCCAGCCTGTGCTCCTGGCTGGCTTGGGGCACTGCTGTTGGATGCATCCCTATCCCTTCTGCTGATAATAGGCTGAGCAAGGAACACCTAGTAAATGAAATTTCTTTTGGGATACCTTTTAAAATTTTCAAATTTAAGAGGTATCCCAAATTAAAATCTTAATTTTTTTTTCCTTTGCCTGGCAACAGCATGCATGATGAATCTGTGAAGCTGGCACATCTTCCTCTTGCTGCCACCTCCTCTTTGTCTGTTCAATGTCATTGCCTATTGCTGTCTTAAATTGGGCTGCAGCATCCCATGTGTAGCCTCTTCCTTCCTCAGTTTTTGTGTGTCTGAAGTCACCAGGATGATGGGAATTTATTCCTGGCTAAGACTAGGTTCAGTATTTCTGTAAGAGCTCTGACTAGTCTAGCTCTGGGCCTGTTACCACAGAATTTTGTCCGTTACTCTCCACAGTTACAGCATTAAAGTGGGAAAGTGCCATTTTTCATGCATTATTTCCTGGCTGCACTAGCTCATCTATATTTTAATCCCTGTTAAAACAGCTTTTTACCCCTAGGAGACTTCTTTAGATCACCCTGTGGTGTCTGGAGCCCACAGACAGGCTGCACAGAAGTGTGATAGTGGAATGGGGCTCTGTCCTTTCTGCCACTGGCAGTCTGGTGGAAACAGGCAGTTTGAGAGACCCTACAGATACGTGAGTCAAATGTGAAATCTTAGCAACTGCAGGCACTGCGTATGGGCCAGGCTGCAATTCATCAGCAAAACAAGTTCTGGACAAATGCCTCGGATTGAGTGGTGTTCCTCATCCTCGCTTACTTGTGTCAAGACCAGCAGAAGACTAAGAGGTGGTGATTGCATTCCCACAGGCCTGAAGCTGGATGAAAATGTCCAGCCATTGGTGCCAGGTGGGCTCCCCACACTGTCAGAGATCCTCAGGCACCCTGAAGGGGCCACATGGCATATGAGGGGTACCCAGGGCTGCGTTGCAGCAGGATGGGTGATACACTATGTACACCATGCCATTGGGAAGGTTGCTTCATGTCACCATGGTGGTGACCCCAAACTAGGCAGGGCAGTGTCCCTGTGCTCTGCCCTGGGGCCCCTGAAGAACTCCCTGCTGCTCTCATGCCACTCACTGCCCAGGGAAGGCTGCACAGGAAGGCACTTCCTCTCCTGAGCTGTGCTGGGTATAAATAGCTTTTGAGGTGAGTGGAAAGGGCTGCTGTCTTGCCAAGAGGCCAGAGCTGGTGGCACAGGGAGGGCTGACAGGGTGGCAGCAGCAGGCTCCCCTCTGGGCTGCGCCTCTCAAAGCCTCCTCTGTCTCAGCTGGCTCCCTTTGAGCAGTTGCTAGGTAAAGGCTGAAGTAGTGGAAATTTCTATTCATCTTATAAATAGTTGAACAGCCCGACTTGGTGAAATGTGAAACGAGCAAACATCCCATCTTCTCCTCCGAGGGCAGATCGGGATTCAGTCTATAGTGCTGTCATGTCAACTGTGTCAGTGCTGCTTTCATGATGCCAAGGCCCTATAAGTTATTCATGTGAACACAGCAAACAAAGGTTTAGCTTAACCAAGGGATGAACATTCCTCCACCTGCAGCTTTCTCCACAGCTAGATGCAAAAAGTGCAGAGGTCACTCAATCTGTGACAGAAATAGACTGCACCAGCTTTGGGGCAGTACAGCTTGCAAGTACAGTAATGTGACTGCAGGCAGGTCTGAGGGCTTTTGGCAAGGCATCATTGGTATCAAGAGAAAATATCATTAAAATCCTCGTGCAGCTTGGCTGACTTGCTTGAAATTTGCTGGGCAAAATTATAAATTTCCCTTCTAGTTATGTTTATACCCTAGGCTTTTAGAAGGATTTTTCCTGCTGCTAAGCCCTCACGCTTCTTGTCGAACTACTCTGACCCTTGTTCTCTTGTGTATTAAGATAGATCCTCATCAGTGGTTAATACTCCCTGGAGAAGCTTTTCAGGTCTTTCCCAGTGACAGAAGGGTTTCTGCTCTTAAAAAGATGAGACTTCACAGACTGAATTTGAAGCTATATATCAGTTTGGCAATATATTAAATGGAGTTTATTGTAGGATTTCAATTGCAGTCAATTTTAAAGAAAGGAGACATCTCTGTGATATTGCCTGGAAACAGATGTGTCTGAGCAAGCTTTCATATAACCTCAAAGTATCCAGTCGTGGACATCATCTAGTGGTCAAAGCAGAGGGCTGTGAGTAAAGGTAGCATAGGTCCTGATTCTGCCACAGGCCCTTTAGCTGGATTGACTTAGCCAATCCATTCTACGCCTTAGATGATCAAATTGCCATGGGGACACCATGAATAACATGCACTGAAAAGCATGGTGTGCTCTTCAGATGAAAAGGAGTCTATAAGAGCAAATTCTTGTTTTCTTTTGTTCCCATTTGTTCTTGTTAACCAGGTGGTAGGACTATGCTGATCCGTAGCTGATCTGGGCTCTCACCTCCACATGGAGGCAAAGACACTGCAGTGGCCCTGGACAGCAGCTACAGCCAGTTACTGCAGGGACAGTGACTGAGTGACATGGTCTGAAACCAGACCAGTGCTTTGTTTATGTGTGAAACAAAACATGTCATTTCAGGTGACTGGCTTATTGGTGAACTATCATGCCCTGCTCTCATTGTTCTGCGTAGCTGCTTCTGGAAAGGAGTGCCTCGTGGCAAGGCAAAGGAGGGTGCTGTGATGAGAAGCCAAAGGAGGTATGCGAATGAAACCCAAGCTGTTTAAGATCATCATATGCCTCTCCTGCATTTCTATTTTGTTATACTCACATCCACAGAGAAGGAAAAATTCAACTTTGTTAGGTTAGCTGTTGCCCTTAAACCTATGTTTCCATTTTTGCATGTAATCTGATTAAATTCAGGTAAAAAGAAAGCAATCAAAACTAAGAGAGATGACAATGCTCAGTACAAAGCTGATGCTTTACCCCTTGGCATGTGATGTAAGCTGTAAGTGAGCCTTGCTGCCTTCCTGGGAGATTGGTAAGTAAGCGGAGCAGTCATATTTAGCAGATGTAGGAACAAGAAAGCCTATAGCTACAGCATGAAGGGGGAGGATAAACAATTTATAAGTACTTGTAAGTGATGATGGCACAGCTCTGAGTCGCTGCTCTAATTTACTGCTTGCTGCTTGTCTCCCCCGCAAGCCTCAGCCAGCAGATTGCAGGGCCACTGCGTTTCAGCTCTGTGCAGTCTCAGACACATGCTGGGGGCTATGCTGCATGAACCACACTTTCATTTTTGAGAGCATACACGAATAGCCTCACTAAATTCAGTGGGATGCTGTGCATAAATACTCACTCTGTATGGCTTACACTGGGTAGTGCTTACGAGGTGAGCCACTTAACCACAAAACTTAGCAAAGGCATAAAAATACAACTGCTTTTTATATAGAGCTACTGTAGATCATTGGCCTCAAAAGTCCTTGTTTTTAACATGATAAATGGCTGGCTCCCAAGCATAGTCACTACTGTTGAGGAGTGTAATCTGATACAGAATGGTAAACAAGGTTTTATTTGATGCACAGCATTGAAGTGAATTCATGATTTTAAAACTCGCTCCCCTATCGGTCTAACCAAGCACAGTATTCTACTTCATGCAAATAATTACTGATGTGAACTTTTCAAATGCAAATGTTAATAAGGTATTGCTTGAAAGTGTTACATGGTCTCAATAAATTAGACGCAGGAAGCCATTTCTTGGTAGAATTCCCGATCACCTCAATGGAAAGATAAAGATTTTTTGAGGAACTGTGTGCAGATCAAAGGCACTCTTTGAACTGCACCTAAGTATTGGTTAGGCCTGGGAAATGAATTGTTATGGGAGATGTATTTAACTGTGTGTGAATATATATATATCTTAGAGCAGGAGAAAGGAAATTGTAGTTTCCTTAGAACTTCAAAGGGAGGAAACTTTATAATGAAAAACTAATATGTATCTTCATGTAGCACTTCAGATTTTGTGTCTCCTGCCATTGTGTAACCTTGCATCAAAGGATACCTAGGTTAATATTTGAGGGAAGCCATCAGCAAGAAGAGCAGCACAAGCAGTGGAGGGAGTGAGGAAGAGAGAGCTGTTAAAAGGATTTGAGATTGATGGACAAAGGATTGAATAAATTATGTTTTCCCATATTAAACTTTTATATTTGAAGAACAGCTTTAAGAAGTTGTTTAGACACATTGTGTGACCTGGTTACTGTAAAAGAGCCCATAAATATTCACGTATTATCGGAGTGAAAGTTTCTACTGTTTTATTGTCCTTGCACATTGTGTGGAATTTGTTTCCCACCATATTTACAAAACTTCTTAGACTCAGTTGCTTTCGAGCAAATGTTGAGAGATACTTTTGATCATCAAATTTTTAATTAAAAATATTTTTGATCTAGTAAAATCCCTAAAAACCTGAAAACATCCTAAGAAATACATATATGCACTCAGCAGGTACCATGGAGGTGGTAATGAGATCATTCTCAAGGGAGAAGAATGGGATAGTCAAGGATGTGTACATCATCCATACAATAAAGCTACAATACAGTTTAAGTTTAGAATATCCGATGTCCACATTAAATCACTTTGTGCCACAGATTATTAAAAAAACGATAATTAAAATAGTTTTGAATTCTGAATGAAAACTTCAGCGAGCCAATGGGCAGTTTGAGTACAGAAAAAAGAGGTAATATTTATTTAAAGAATCATTTGCTAGGGATTGTTTGCAAAGTTTAATTGGGCCATCTTTATTTTGCATTTTACTCCAGCACTTCCAATGGGTATTTATTTTGTTGTTCAAAGTCTGTAAAAGCAACTTAAGATGCATATAAATACTCAGAAATCACTTGGCTGATAAGTTTCTAAAGTGATTTAGGGCTGCTTGAAGTTTTTTCATGAAAGCCAAAGCCCAGCAGAAGCTACATAACACAGTGGAATTTTTATTCTGTCCTTCACTTAATTCAAACAAACACAAAAAGCTTATGCAGGGGTATGTGAGACAATGCTCCCCTTCCTACAGAAGGTATTTTATACATAAAAATACAGATTTCTCTTATACCATTGAGGCCAAGCTGGTAAGCAGCAGTAGTACTCAAACCTGTTTTCCTATGGATTTTTTGTTAAAGTGGAGGTCATAGTAAGCATCTGTTATGACAAATGAAGTATGAAATCTCATTTTATCCTTTTCCTCAGTGAGGCTGTCATCGAGTTTCTCAACCTTCAATTTCTTTCTGAGAATACATTTAATACATTTGGGATATTTTGCCATACACCAAAGTTGGTAGAAAATCAGCAGTGGATTCAGAAGTTATTAAAGGAAGTGCCAGATTAGACATTAGCAGACATTAACATCATATAATCGTTATTTATTTCAGCAACCAGACAGCAACAGAAAACAAACAAAATATATTTTGGAATATTTTCCTCCTACATTTCTTCTTGGTGTCTGCAACAAAATCATGCCCTCCAAACTTCAGAGACCACTCTTAAAAATTGACTGAGTAGTCAAGCATGCTTAATGAAAGTGTTACAGGTACTGGAATGCCAATGCTGCTTCAAAGAAAGATAAAAATGTGCTTGATGGTCTTTATCAGACAGAACAGAAGAAAGCCAGGCCAGCCCAGCCCACCAAAGAAGACTGATATGTTCAAGGTACTGACAGTATGATTGTTAAACTCTAACTTGCCAATAGTAAGTTGTACTATAAATAAGAATTTTGTTCTTATTGGTGGTCCTGTAGTATGTCTTTGGCATATTCTCTCTACCAGAAGTAAATGGGACATATTTAACTTAGAGACACTAAAGTTAACACTATTTACTTGTTAGCACACAAGGAAGAGAGGTACACACTTGTCATTATCAGCACCTTATCATTCACCACTGGGAACATGGTGTGGCACCCACCAGGTCCTTGTGGAATGCAGTGAATATTTTGGCATCGTACATATTCAGGTTCCTACAAAGGACTTAAGAAAACAGATGGGATGGATTCCTGAAAATGTGTATATGCTGTTCAGCTATTTTGCTGTAAAGAGAACTCAGTGGCTCACGAGGGAAGATTTGCTATTTAAAGCCTTTTTTCTTCTCCTTTCTCTTATCTGTGGTGTTACACAGTAAGCCAATATGGCCCAATGTCACAGAACAGAAGAAAAGGGACTCCATCTGCAGTAGGCAGCAAACTCTCTCTGTGAGAAGCGAGTGTTGTAGCACCCTAACAGGCACTCAGTCATGTGTAGTTAGCTCCCTACCTGCAAATCTCTGTTTTAAAATATCCTAACTGTAATGCTGCATACAGCAAGTCAGTTTGATTCTGCTTTCCTTGATTCTATAGGAATCTGTGGAAAGAATCTATTTAAAATACTGTTGTCTCGAGGGCTTTATTTATGTGCACAAACCCCATCTGCTCACGGAAGAGTCTGTGATGTCCCCTCAACAGGATTTTATGTTTCTGCCTAGTCTGTAAGAAATTCCTCTTCTGAGGATCTGAGCTGAGTCAGAGGTCCACTGAGATTTATGGCTTAGCATGGACACAGGAAAGACAGAGAAAGGGGATATTGTGTCCTGCTCTATGGCTGCTTTCAGATTAGCCAGATCATTTCTGGAAACTGGGACAAGTCAAGCCAGGCATTAATAAAGCTCAGAGCTGTATCACATCCTTTTGGAGCCCCCAGTTCTTCTGCTGAGCAGCTGCAAGGGGAGCCAGATCAAAGGCAATGAACATTTGTGTGCTACAAGGAGGAAGGCAAGCTGCACTCCACTGAGACACAGCTGTCCATGCTAAAGAGGATTCTAGTTTTGAGGAAGCTATTTCCTTTGAATGCTGACATTACTGTTCCAAAGGTTTAGAGGATGTCTTGGATGGCTTTAAATACGAGAGGCCAGCTCTGTGGTGTTCTGAAGGAGAAGGAGGTGAAGCACTCAATCCTTTTGACTGAAAAAATTTAAATTCTCATTGATAATAGCAAAGGGCCATGGAAATGGCTGTTTCCTTTGGCACCAAACAAAAATGTTATTGATGTAAAGAGAACAGAGCTTTCTCCAAATTTTCTTCTTCCATGATTGCATAAAAATTATGTGGCCAAAGGCTATATGCTAAAAACACTTAGTGTATTTTAGAACACACCCAGGCCTATAGAATTTACTTACATTTGAAGCAAGACATAACTCATCATGAATCCTATCAAAAGATGGCCAAAAATATCACTAGGTGAACAGAGTATGTTGCTTTTGGCTAGGATATGTTTAAGTCAGCTGGTCATAGGTGTCAATCTAGTTCTCAAGATGTCCTTGGGGTATGGTTGAGATATACCATGTACTGTATTCTTATTGGTGGTTCAGTCTGAGGTGAAAATTAATATATTCAACATTCAGAATAGCAGCTATTCTCTAACCATCACAACTCTTACAACATGGGGCTGGGTCAGATGGCCCTCCAGATGATGTAAAGACAGCTGTTTGGGAGCAACACTGAGGAACTTTATGCATAGAATTCTGGTTCTTGGTGAAAAGAAAATTACCCCCTTTTGTTTTATGTCATCTTCCATACTGAATCATAAGGAATGAAAAAATAGTGCCACAAGGTCAGTTCCTGATATAATTATTTAAAAGAATGTATATCTTGTGAGTTATGTTCTTTCCATTGTATCAGATCTTCTTTTTAAGCAGTTGCACACTGAATACTCTTATGCCTGGTGAATTGTGTGCCTGACCTATCTTCTGGCAAATATTCAAAGCATAAAAAAATTATCAGTGCTTCTGGTAGACTAATGAAATTAATGCTGATCCATGACATCTTTATCGATTTTGACTTACCACTTCACAAATCACTTTACAGAAGAGTGTGAGCAACAAAAAATAACACATACATTTGTTAAAATATCCTGCTTTATACAGTACATATGGAATGTTGCAGGAAAAAATAAGCTAAGCTGGGGTTGTAGGTCCACCTACTATCTTCAAGAAGAGTAAAATTCAAGAGTAAACTGATGAGTGAACACCTCCCAACCACATGGCAAAACTGGATTACTCCTGTTAATGCTAATGACTTTTTTCCTTGCCAGAATTGACACAATTGATAAAACCTTTTGGTCTTTGCAGTGAGGTCACTTGCAGTAGGACAAAAAATACTAAATAATAAACAGATGGCTAGAAATAGCATTTTCTCCATTCCTGCTCCATGCATTTCTCTATGTGATGCTAGCAAACTCTAGCTCCTCAGTTGATGATAATAAAATAATGCTGTAAAAGAATAAAATAAAAATAACAAAAAGGTACATATCCTGGCATTAGATTTCCTTCCTGTTATTTTCCTAAATATTTCTCCCCTCTCCTTTATAGGTACACACAATAAAACTTTAAAAATGTGGAGCTGCCTTCAAAATTGCTATCGTCATCTGGATCAATTTGGAACAAAGTCCCGTCTCCCAATCTATTCTAATTTCAATGTACACATTCTGCTGGCTGGCTGCCAGCATGGAGCTCAGGAAATGATAAATACCCATTTAGTCACAGACGCACAGATTTCCCTGGGAGGGTGGGCTGGGGCTGCTTTAATATTCCCAAAGTTCCTGCATGTTTACACATTCACTAACGTCACTTGGTGTGATATTTAGAAGCTGGGCGTAGCAATGACACATGGGGGAAAGGACAGAAGTTGCACATGCTCTTTTGAAGAGCAAGGGCTGAAGCTCAGTCTTGTTTGCCTGCCCTGAGCTGATAGCCTTCCACCTCAAATAGCTGTACATAACATGAATACAAAATTAGGTTGGACTAATCTAATTTGAAACAAGCTGGCCACAGCCAGCTACTGTGAATCTCAAAGGTCTTATGAACTGGTTATGATAAGTATTTGACATTTCTACTGGGTACTAAATGTAGCTCTCAGTTGCTATAAAGTGCAGCACACTGTGTAAGTAAAATGGGCTGTATGCATTGATTTCTATGCTTATTGGTTTGGTGGCTTGTTGGTCTTTTTTCTTTAATTGCTACAAAGATGTGGTTTTCTTTGTGCATCTGGGATATTTCCAGAAAAGGGATGAATTAATAGCTTTGGATGACTTTCCCATGTAATTAATTTTTATATCTTTCTCCCCAATTATTTGACGACTGAATCTTTTGCAAAGGCTGAATCTAATGTCAGGGTAAATAGTTTCCAAAGTGGTTTGAATTTTTTTTGGTGCTTCACTTGCTGCTATGTTAGCAGCTTTATCAAACATCAGCTTTATCAAACCCTGAATAAAAACTGGAAGGCTGCAATGCAGGCAACCCTAAAAAATGGAATGAGGTTAAGAGAGGAGCTCAGATTTTCATTTACATTAGCAAGTCATTGAAAGAGCAAAATACATAGTTAAAGATCGTTATGAATATTTAACTAATACTGTAGGCAAAAAGCATCTCTGGAAGAAACTCAGAGCCTTCTAATGTCTCTGTTGTGTAACTACAACGTTAAAAACACATTTCTGTTTTCACCAGCATTAAATACAAGCATATGCTTTGACTATATGGATGATGTATGGACTGGATTATTTACTATTCTGAGTTCCTTCGTCATGAGTGGACATTACAAAAGAGTCTGTCATGATCCTTATCTCAGTTTCTGAGTGGAAGCCTAAGTGATGCAGTCCCCTCATAAGAGGGTGGAAACATGTGGAACCCAATTAAAATAAGAGACACAACTAAAATAAGGGACACAAGTGCACAGCTGGCTCTGTGTCAGTGCTGGCTGGATGAAGGGATTTGTGCTGGGGTCATTACAGTTAGGGGTCTACAATGTAATGTGTGCCGGTGAGATGGTTTGTCTTAAGATTTATTTTAGACAATATGACCTGAACCACTCTGGAAGTGTCTTTATCTCTTGAGGGGAGCCCAGGAACAGTTGTTCATACATACATGCCTACACGACAGACATGCAAAAACAATGAAATAAATCCTATGTCTCTTTCCTGTTATAAAAGACAGCTACCTTAAAAATTCTTGATTTTTTACTTAAATTGTTTAGCTAGATATTTTTACAAGTGGAAAGAGACGTTTTAGTTTCAAGCTTCCTAACAAGATATTGCTAAATGGGGTTTGCTTTTTGAAAAGTTAACATTTAACAAAATTATGACTATGTTCATAATGTGCCAGTAGAACAGTTTGGACTCAAAACAAGTTCCTAATGTTTTAAACAATGGATATAGGCTTAATAAACATTCTTAAATTAATTGACTTGGGAATACACAAGAAATATACAGACAGACTAAAGCAAAGAAGAAATCCCTTCTAAGTGTCCTTTTCATGTTTCTATTGAGATAACAAGTGTTTTCAAGTATAAAATTGCTAAAGATGTGATTTTAGCACTTTAGATGTTACGAATCTTGATAATCAGTACTAACAAGTTTTAAATTTACCTCTCGATTTGTTCTGTGCAGGCATGCAATATCCCTACAGTATCTCGCAGACTAACTAGAACAAACCTAGTTAGAAACATTTGTTTAGCTTGGGCATCCTTATCTCCAGCTCCATCCATTCCCAACAATCTACCAGAGTTACTAGTTTCAGTCATCAAAATTAATTTTCCACACATGAAATCTATTTTATATGCCACTTTTTCACTTCTGCGTAATTCAAAGCATGTGGTTGAACCTGAGCTTGAGGAGTGCTGAGTAGCAGCATGACCACAGCCATTCTGTAGCACGTGGCATGGCATGCTTGTCAAACCTCACAGTGACACTTGGGAGCTGGACCTTGCAGCCTGGACCTTGGCCTAGGCCCAAATATGCTGAGTGTAAATAATTGCTCATTAAGTTCTACTAAATATTAATTTGCAATAATAATGACAGAAACAAATGGTAATTTGCTTTGTAGAGTGTCTGTACTCCTTAATAAATTAATCTCCAAAATGTTGTGCTAAACTATGTTTTCTCGTTCTATCAATTTTTCTTTCTTCTTGTAATGAATAATCACAAGGGCACTGAGTATTGACAAATATTCCCATTACAGAATAACAGAAGGAAGAGAAGTTGTTCTTATCTCAGAGAAAAGGAAATGTATTTTGGGAATGAAGTAGCCAAGATACAATGAGTTAGGTTTAACCCTCACATGTATCTGTACAAGGATGTTTGTCCTTCCCAAGTATTGGTCTGTGAGTTGTTGCATCCATTCTGTAGTAATATGGTTAAATTCCAAGGTTATCTCATTTTTTCTTCCTCTTCAATATAGACATGAAGATTTCCTTGAATGTTATGTTCTCCAAGGTCAGCAAAACATTGTTTTCTTTCCATGATCTGGGAAGGAAAACATTCCTGGCCCTTAAAAATATGTATTGTCTACTTAATGGATTTGCAAAAGAAGCCTGGTGAAATCTGTGTGGACTAGAAGAGTTGTTTTGGATCAAAGCTATTTAGAACACAATCCAAGTTAATAATAACTACATTTTTTTTAGATACACAGAAGTGCATGTGAATAGAAAGAGAGATTCAATACAGGCACTTACAGGAAGATTACTTCAATTTACACTTTGATCACTGGCGGAGATAACACATGTGCAGCTGTCTGAGCCTAATGTCTTTTGTGTAGGTCTCCATCCGTGAATTAAACCGCATCATGTTTTGCTGTTCCCTGTTCATTCTGCTAAGAGGGAGCCCAGGGAATTTTTGACTGAATTGTACAAATATATAAAACTCAGTAGTACTAATTCCAATTTACAATGGGAGTGGCAGTCTGTTTGCTTACTAAATTTCAGGATAAGTTTTCCATAGACTTTTCATTTGCTGAATGTAAATTTCAAATCTACTTGCAGGAGGGGTATTGTAATCCTGCATAGTAAATATGCTTGCAGACATTCACTTAAAACTTGCATGCATCCGGTGTTTTGGAGCATGAGCAAAACTCTTCTAACTCTGTGCACTAATAATAAACAACTTTCTCAAGGTATCTGGTTGTCTCCTAGATATGCGTTAAAGAAACAAAATCTAGCACTTTCCCTCAATTACTTCTGAGTTTGTAATTAAATCCATATGAGAAGAACTGCTTGGTGGATTGGGGTGAATAAAGTGCTAATAAAAACAATTCTAATTTCCTGGCCAGTCCCTGTTTTCCTTCCCTTGTGCACCAGTGGTGATTCCAGGGATCGTTGCCAGATCTGCAGCCATATCCCCCGGGGCTTTGGTCTTGACACATCTTACAAAAGAAACAGGACAGAGGATGTGGACAAGCAAATCAGTTACACAGAACTAAGTAAACTTTTGGAAGCACCACCACGCCCCCGTGGGTCTTGCTTCTTGGAACCTTGCTGTTGCTATGTACCAGGAAATAAGGACACAGTGAGGTAGAGCTTAATTCCCACCCTTACTTATTTTGGGAACTCTCTGACTAATCCCAGAGCTTGATTGAAGTGCAAATTCTGCTGTATACTACTTTAAAGTTATCTTAAACATTTCCATTGCCTTAATGAAGTTGAAATCAAGCCCGTAGATTGGCATCTCAAAGGAAAATGTGGGCACTACAATAAAAATGATGTGGGTGAATCAGTAGGTGTCAGATTGCTGAGTCCATAATGAATAATTATCTCAGCATAATTATTCGATGTGCTGTTTTTCAGGCAAGATGTAAAATCAAAGTCCTTTTGTTTCTTGGTAATTAAAACCACATCTCTTATGTGATTGCACCTTACAAAAGAGTCTCTCTTTTGGAGAATATGGCCTACTAATAGTACCCGAGGCTGGATAAGGAACTATTATACTGATCATTAGAACTGTCTGTCCTATATAATTTTCCCTTCCAGCATCTCTGATACTAATTTTTGAATTTTCATTTAGTTTATATATGTATTTTGTGGAAGAAGCCCATATGTTGTACTTTCTTTGACACATTTTTTTAGTTTTGTGTAAATGAACAGGGTTTTGGTATTGCTCCTGGATCAGATTTGATATAATTTTGAGTTCAAAAATCAACTGCTGGATTTCAAAAGCAACTGGATGCATTCATGAGATAAAAATACCTGAAAAATGTTAAACACAAAGATATAGCTTCTCTTTCGGGAAATCCTTGAGTAGTAAACTGGTAAAAAATGAGAGAATATTCTCCAGAAGAAGAATATCGTAAGATAAAGTACTGAATGTTCCCTATATTCTTAAATTTTTCTCTCAGTATCTGATCTTGACCACTTGTCAGAACAATACCTGAGGCTTATATATTTTTATTTTGTCCAGAATGGTCATGCTCAGTATTCTGCGTAATATACTGTAACCACTGAAAACAAATTTCCCGCCATTAGGATTTCTCACCAAGGCAAGGATGCAAACCTGCTTTTCAAAAAAATATTGAAAATTTAAGTAGATTTTTTTCTCTTGAAGAAATGTTACATGGGATATATCTTTATAGAAATATTCCTGTTCTATTTTATTACCAAAATAGGCATCTTATCAAAATGTTTTGCACTTTCTGAAAGTTATGGTGGTTTTTTGGACATTATTACTTGGCCTGCTCTTGGAGCTATTATGGGAAATTGGATGCAGTATAATGGTTTCTCATGTTTCATCCAAGTTCTTCAGCATACCCTGTTTTGCATTTGCTAGGTGCCAATGCAATTATTTTGAGTAGAAGAATCACAAAAAAATTTAGATGAGACATAGCTAAAAATCTTTCAAGCATCTATCCCAGAGATAACAGTTAAAGGATACTTCTGTGAAGAGCAGTAAGTCTGTCTAATTAAAACTGGATTACTGACCTCCTGATCAGAATCAGATTAAAGAATTACCTTAGTGCTCAGTGACAAATTCAGATTTTTCTAAAACTTTTCCTGTCATTATTTAGTGATCGTAACCAGTAAGGACTACTTTTGGCTTTACCTTTGACTGCCCACAGATCACGGCTGTGCTGCCTGTCAAAGTGTGACTTTGAGATGAAGATTTCTTTTTCTGTGGCAAAAGGGGAGGAAAAACAGATAGAAAACATGAAGCATCCAACTCTGAAATCAGACTGGAAACTAAGAAGCTGTGTGATGTCTTTCTATCTTCATAACTTGGACGTGATGGAAGAGGAGAGGGTCCCTTTAATGAAAAAAGCAGTAGGAGGAAGAGAGAAAATAAAGTGTGCAGAAGATGACTTGATGGTTGTAATGGCAGCCAGGAGATGAGAAGAAAACCACTAACTTCTCCATGACTGGTATTTGGAGAAAGAAAATCCTCATTCTTCAGCAATGCTAACATCAGAATCTCAGGAGAAACTATGGTACTGCGTTTTCTTTGTGACAGTACATGGTGAGGTGGCTTTAAACAAAACAACAGCTTTTTATCCTGGCTGAAATTTGACTGATCAATGGTGAATACAATTTTGAGCTTATCAAGAAGTCATCAAGATTGCTGTGTCTGGTTACATTACATCTAAGAAGGAAACCAGAGGCAATGGAACTAATGTTTCAGACTTTGTGGAAAGTAACAGAGTATGTATACCCATGTCTTCAACCTGTTTAAACCATGTTTCAGGAAATGAATAATAAAAACCCAAATCTTTTATATATAATATAAACTTTAATATATTTCCATGTGTCTCCTGGGCTACATGTGGAACTGGGGAACCAACTCTGGCAGTCAGCGGTGGTCTGCAGTCAGCTATCTGTGGGACTCAGGTTCACCCTGTGCTGCTCAATTTTGAGACCTGGGCTTGCCATGAGACATGATCAAAATAAAGAGATATGTCATGTGCTTGGAGAGGTACCAAGGCAGTTCTCAAGCAGGAGGCCGAGGTATTTTTTTGTCCCATGTTTCCCAAGTGCATTTACACAGGGAGTACTTGGCTGCCACTTGTGCAGACTTCCCTTGGAAGCATTTTCCATCTGTCATGCTCACATGAAAAAAAAAATAACAACCCTGGAGATTCCACCCCCATCACTGAAATGGAATGTCTCTTTGTCTCTCACAGCTTTCAGCAAGACTTTTATTAAAGAGACAGAGAGGAGAGGAAAAAATGCAGACAAGGTGCTTTCTAGCATTTCATATCAAGAGCTGCAGCCAACAAAATCACAAATGCCTCAGATGGCAAAGAGAAAGGGATTCAGTTTCACCTTGACTCCTTATTTCCACTAACAATCTCCCCTTTATCTGCAGCACTGTAAGCTCCATCAGCTGCTTCATCCAGGCCTGCTAAGAATTAAGTCTCTTTATATGTGGAGAACAGTGAAATAAAGTGAAGCTAGGAATTCTTGACACTGTTTTTTCCTATACTTAGAACTGCATGTGAAATACCAGCCACCTTTTTCACAAAAGCAGCAGAAAATACTTTTCAATATGATCTGTAACAACATTCCCTCTTATAGTACATCACTCACATCAACAGCAAAATGGAAAAAAAATCACTGAAAAAATGTGTGAGAGGATGGGCATCCTAAACCTGATCGGTGATGATGTGGGAGAGATACGTCTCTTTTATGTCTTCATTTTTCAAAACTGTAATTATTTTGCAAACAGACCACTCTCTTATATAATGATTGAGATTTTCAGAAGACAATCTTTGGACAGCACTTTATAATTTCTACAAGACATATAGTGAATAGATGCTAGGGTAACTAGATCATTTGTACAAATGGGACCTTTCTTTAATAGAATTTCCTTGATTTAAATTTTTGCTTCACATATTATGTGAAAGGAAGTGGCATATTCAGAAAATTGAGTGGCAAGGCCTGCTTAAAAGACTGGCTGTTGTACCTATCACTGACAGTGAAAGTCTGAAATGTCTGTTTTATTTCAGCTATATTTTGGTGATAAGGACATTTAAAATTACCTTTAAGTATGTTGGAGATAAGTCTAGCTCTTATTTTTCAGAAGGATTTTTTGGCTTCTCCTGTCTACTCTCCCCTCCTAACTCTCTACAAGCCATGTCTCTCAAGGCACTGGGAACAACAGGTTAGCACATTTTTCATGAAGAAGTACTGAACTTCTGCCCATTACCTGGGCTTCCTCAACTCCCCTGCCTGACACCACACAGTGTACCAGCCTGTGGCTGTGCTGACAAGGCTTTGCTATTATAATAAAAAGCACAGTCAGCTGGTGCAGTGAAAAAAATATAGGTTTATCAGAGATAAAGAAAACAAGTTGTTCACAGGGAAATGATCCACAATTGCTTGTGATGAAAGTCTTTTAAGAATTACTTGTAGGGGAAGAAAGGAATTGCGTAATAAATTTAACTCCCTGGTTTGTTCTCAGAACATGAGTGAATCAGGGCAAAACTATCCTGTGAGCCAAAACACACAGATGCTGGTCATGCTCTTCAGCAGGCCTCTTAAATGTGTTTTTTACTGAATTGGATGCTACCACCAATTCATTCTGTAATGCAAGAAAAAGAAGGTGGGAATCTTGTGAAAGTATCCTTTTATCAGACAAGACAGAAGACAGAAAATTGATTGGAAAAATTCTTTTGAGACCTCTCCCCTCACCAGTCCAAAAAATGAATACAAATCTAATGGTATTGTTTGAAAAATGAAAAAATACGGGCACAAGAAAGTACTCTCAGCTTACCAGAGCCAGGCCTGTCACAGAGACCATCACTGTGTCCTTCTCCACATCCCTTTTCAATATATATCGGTAGTTGCTGTCCTCTGTTACCCAGGATCCATGCTTCACCACAGGGGTGTCCACAGTTCCGTTTTGGCTGAGGAATCCATGGACTGCAGGGATAAGAGACAAAAGGACAGCAGAAAATGGCAAAAAGGCAAGATAAATCTTGTGGTGCCCTGTGATCTCCAAGGCCTGCTGTCTGCCAGCAGTAAGCCCATGCAGAGAGCAGATGCACACACATGAATACACACTGTCAGTCTCCCTCTTCTTCCCTGCAGTTGGCTTTGCCATGCCACCTGTGCTCGTACCACAGGAAGATATTCCTTATTCCTAGGCTTGCTGGAAGGAGGGGAGTGAGGGATGGAAAAGGAGGCTGCTGTCCGGATGCAGGGGCAGAGGGGCTCTGTTGGGCAACTTCCCCACAATGACTCACTGGTCAGGGGAGACTTGGTCACGGACTAACATCAGTAACTGCACAGGATATGTCACTTTGTGTGTCTGATGGACAAACTGCCATGGTGATTGCTTATCCACGTACTGTATATACAGTGACTGATAGATTTCTCGTGAGCAATCAAGACTCTGAACAGAGAAGGATTAGAGACAAAAATCCATATTTTTTTGTACATACAGTTATAGATGTAAAAAGTTGATGCCTAGTTGTTCTGGGTGCCAAAATAGCTTATTATGGTCACAGGCCAAGGTTATATTAAGTTTGTATTCTAATATCCTGGTTTTAATGTCTAATAACATTCAGAAACTTTTCTCTGATCCAGAAGGGGTTTCTGTCCAAACATAACTTTATTTGAAAACTTTGAAAAAGAATAGTTCTTGGATTTTTTTACCCATCCCCAAAAATTATTCAGATCTGTACTTTGATCATGGGCTGCTGAAAACAGGATTTGAGTCAGACTAAATCCACCTGCTTTCTGTCAGGGCATGCTCAAGGAGAGGCATCAGCAACTCTTCTGTTAAAACAGGATCCAACCTATATATATCAGGACTTCATTTCTGTACAGTAACAGAGTGTAGGATAAAAAATATCTCTGCCAGAGAAAGTGAAAGTGAGGTCAGTGTGAGAAAAGACAAGGAATGTGGGCGAAGAAGGAAAGTGTGGTGTGCTGTACCTGGGAATTCTGAGAAAGATAGTGAGGGAGGACAAAAGGGTGAGTTATGCATACCTCTGATCAAAAAGGCATCACTATGTTTTAGTTGCTTCTCATTTTTCTCACCATCCTTTGGCAGTTGCTCTGCCTTCTGGGAAGGCCCATGGCCGTATTTGTTTCTGTGAATGTTTTCTGGCAGCTTATGGTGAATGTTTCTTGCACTCATTGACTAAGTTCCTTGCAGTGTATCTCCAAGGGCCACATGGGTGTCACGTAGTCGTGCATTTTCTCTAGGCTGCCAGCATCACCCTCACTGACTCGGGGAACAGGGCTTTTGTTTAACTGTTGTCTCTCTTGTGCAGCTGCTTGGAAGTTAATTGCAAATTTGTATTTACGCTTTTTTTTTTTTTCCCAACTGAAAAGGGGGCAGATAACGATCCATGATCTGTTCTTCAGTAAGAACAGACAAGGTTGAGACATTTCAGTACTTTTTTGCAAGTACTCCTTGTCTGCCATTTCCTGTTAGTGTCCTTGTTCTTAATCAAATGTTACACTCACTGTTTCGCAATGTTAATGTTTTAGCTCCTGCACTGCCCAAGGCATTCCTTCTGGTGCTGGCTCAAGTTTGCTTATGGTTTTAATGGCTCAGAATAAACCCTTTCTGAATATTTTCTCACTTGTATGAATGGGTTTTTCACTGTTTAGGAGTATTGCATCATTGCTGAAATGACACAATCTTCTCCTAAAATGTGTTTTTATTCTGTATCATCGACTTGGTGTGGCCACACAAACCATGTACATTCTGTCCTTATTATCTGACTAATCTCAACACCTCTATCTATTCACTCTAGCCCAGAGATTATACAAATCCTAGACCTGACATTTGCAGCCTCATATTTGGAATCATGACCATGAGAACATCTTTGCTTGAGCTTCTAGCCAACACCTGCTGATAACTTTTCCATTTCTCTGGCAACTTAAGTACACATTGTAATTTATTTGGAGCCTATGAAGAAGAGACATCACTGTGAAATATGATATTACATCTTATATACTTGTCTAATTTTTTAAGTCCTACATTACATTATTGTCTTTAATAAAGGAAGAAAAAAGCTCTTTTTAACTTAGGAAGCTATTTACAAAGTCTTAATAAGTGATTTTTCTTTTTTTGTTAGCCAATATGGCAGAATCTGAGGATTATTTCCCCCCTTCCTTCCCACCCCCACCCCCCACAAAAAGAGATCAAACATTGGAAGCTGGGACCTATGGATACTCCAAACATTTGCAAACAAACATATGAGAAGAAAGAAGGAGCACCACCTAACAGTCTTTTTAGACTGCTTTTTATCAGGGTGTTCCTGTGTAAAGGGATGTAAGACTCTGAACCATCCTAGCCAGCATGGGTATGTGAAAACAGGTGCCTCTTGACCTGTCTGACCTCCTTCTACACAAGGTGACCCGGTTAGTGGATGAGGGAAAGGCTGTGAATGTGGTCTACCTAGATTTTAGTAGCCTTTGACACTGTCTCCCACATAATTCTCAAGCAGAAATTAGATGCTCATGGCATGGATAGGTGTGGTCTTCCCTGGGTGAAAAACTGGCTGGGTGTCTCAGTCCTGAGAGTGATGGTAAATGGAGTTAAATACATCTGGTGACCTGTCACTAAGGGTGTTCCCAAAGGCTCCCAAGGTATTGGAGCCAGTCCTGTATGATATCTTTTATTGATAATACGGATGCAGGCATCAAGGGCATGCTCAGTAAGTTTGCAGATGACACCAAGTTGGCAGGATGGAAGGACATGGACGTCAGGAGGGCTCTGCAGAGGGATTTGGACAAGCTGGATCAATGGGCCAAGGACAATTGTGTGAGGTTCAAGAAGGCAAAGTGCTGAGTCCTGCACTTGGGTCATGACAACACCATGCAGCAGTACAGGCCGGGGAAAGAGTGTCTGGGAAGTTGACCAGAGGAAAAAGAGGCTGGGTGTGCTGGTTGACAGCCAGCTGAACATGAGCCAGCAGTGTGCCCAGGTGGCCAAGAAGACCAATGGCATCCTGGCTTGTATGAAGAATAGTGTGGCCATCAGGATTAGGGAAAGGACTGCAACCTACTTGGCACTGGTGAGGCTACACCTCGAATGCTGCACCTAGTTCTCTGCCCCCCATTAAAAAAAAAAAACCAAACCACTGAGGTGCTGAAATGTGTCCAGAGAAGGGCAACAGAACTAGTGGAGGGTCTGGAACACAAGTCTTATGTGGAGTGGCTGAGGGAGCTGGGGTTTAGCCTGGGGAAAAGAAGGCTCAGGGGTGACCTTACCACTCTCTACAATGACCCGATAGGAGGCTGTAGCCAGGTGAGGTTGGTATCTTCTTCCAGGTAACAAGTGACCAGATGAGAGGAAACTGCTTCAAACTGTGCAGGGAAAGTTCAGATTGGATAGTAGGGAAAATTTCTTCACCAAAAGGGTTGTAAAGTACTGGAACAGACTGTCCAGGGAAATGGTTGAGTCACTATCCCTGGAGGCATGTAAAGACATGTAAATGTGGTGCTAAGAGTTGTGGTTTAGTGATGGACCAAAACAGTGCTTGGGTAATATTTAGACTTGATGATCTTGGAGGTATTTTCAAACCTAAATAATTCTATGATTGTCTATGCTATTCTCTCCTGGAAATGTTAGCTCTAATAAGTAGCATTTTAAATAATACCTTCCAGAGTCTGAATGCCTTTAACATTGGGATTGTACATTTTGTTGCAAAATATTAGTAAGAAGCAGAATTGCTGTGAATGGTGAATATTTTATATGTATAGATCTCACTGTATATGCATCATGATGACATTCAATAAGACTTTATTGACAGGGCCAAAATATGGCTCAAACCCTGCTTTGCTAAATCTAGAAACAACAAGTTTGGGAGAATAAGCTTCCTCAGAAAAACAAGAATGAATTTGTAAGCAGTTTAACATATGAGAGTCAAAACCTGCAAAAATCAGACTAGGTAAAATTCCCTTTTATGTATATTTGAGAGAAGAAATAAATAGAAATTTAGTGTCCTTTCAAAGATATCAGATATTATTGTGCAGTATATGTGACATAGAACACACCAAGAAAGATTTATTAATGAAGTGACTGACAGCTTCATGCTACTATTATGCAGTTCATGATCAAACATGACCTTGCAAACCCTCAGACCATTTGCAGACCCACTGGCAAGGAAATGAGAAGTTTTAGATGTGATGAAGGCACCTTTCACATCATTTGAAGTGATATGAAGAGCTCCAGAGAGACTCCTCCTCAACATATGATGACATGGAGGCCTAGAGAGTCACAAGGCAGTCCACTTCAGGAGCTGGAATAAATTTAGTGTGTAGCAAACAACAGTGCTGTAGGGCAAAGAGTGCAGAACATCAGCTGTCTCTCAATAATCTCCAATCATCATAAATCACATGGAAAATACAACTTGCACTGAAATTTTGGTCTGTGCACACTAATTCTCCAGAGTCATTCATGGGATGAATTAATCTGATTTGCTTGCAGTACTCTGAAAAACTGAAGACATTGATTGGGAAAGATCAAAGCTTTTGAAGATGGTAAATTTGGATGAAACCGAATATGTGATAAAAGAACTGGAAACCTCATTGCAGAACCTGTTGCCTGCACTTACATGCTATAAACAAATGTATAGGTACACAACAGTGCCCTGCTATGCCCATTAGCTTGGAGCTATTCCTGTGGAATACAAAAATGGGCTTGTTTTGCATGAAAAACAAGGTATAGGGGTTAGAGATATAGAAAAGCCAACAAGGAAAATCTCTATAGAGATAGAAAATCAGCTGTGATATGTGGCTTGTCATAGCAGCAGGATCAGGCACCACTACCAGTTATGAGAGTAGCTGTGCTAACAGAGATGTGACTCATGCAGTTCAGTGCAGCTCAGGAATGACTATCAGTGACCTGAGTAACAATTAGTCTCAGGAGAGGGTCAGAATTGTTTGCCAATAAGCTTATGGGCAGCAGTAGTGGAGAATCTTTATTGTTACACCTTCTTGTGTTTCAAAAGAGATTTTCAGTTCAGCATGGCTGCACCATGGAATACCAATTTTTCCTTGTTTTACCTCTGCAGAAGTTAAAATGTGACAAAGTAGAATACAACCACGAGGTAAAATGTCTCTGCCTCAGGGTTCACTGGGAATATCTTCAAAAGGCTGCTCTCAGAAACACCAACAGGCGACCAGCTGGTGCTGACTGCATGTGACAACCTCCCCAAGCTGAGACAGAGCAGTCACACAACATAAAACTCCCTGACAATTAATCATACATTACCTAGTTCTTGTTGGCCTTCAGCCATGCTTCTTTTTTTCTCCACTGGGTTATTTTAGGACTACAGGAACCTGTGTTTCCCTCTAATCAGATCTCTGTAGCTAGGTGCCCTGGAAGTCCTTGGACTTCAAAAGATGGAAGAGTGGAGGAAACACAGTCGGGGAGCCCCTGACAGACAGACTACATGTTGATGCTGAAAAGACAATAATCACATGAACATCCAGGACACAGAACAGTAGCCAGAGAAAAGCAGAGGGAAAAAAATCCCTAGAATACTCATTTTGTTGTTCTTTTATGTATCTAGTGTAATTGTTATGAATCTAAAGCTTAGATTCAAAAAAAGAGCCTATTCTTTGCAGTGCATTGGGAACTAGCATGCAGATTAACTAGCAGTGAGAAATGTCAGTAAAAAGAAAACTCAGTGATTGGAGGGACATGAAAGAGATTTACAAATATTCAGGTAAGTTCTACATGTCTTAATAAGTTTTGTTGCATTCCTTGTAAAGGAGTAATTTGCAGCAAGGAGGGAATTGCTGCTTTACCACCAGAGCCTCAACTTAGTGCAGTGTCTATCTGCCCAGTGGGTAGGGGTAAACCAGGGACCTGTGACCACTGATAACACAGATGTGCATTTGAGCAGTGACTTTGAGGCTGAAGCTAGGGCATGAGCATGCACACTACTGAGGAACATCACATAAACACATGAACATGTGGATTCCTAGGGGTTAAAGGAATGATAAAGGCTTATTAAAGCTGTCTGGATTGGTAGGAGTTGTAATGTTCAATGTAGGCAGCAGGAGTAGGTACTAATATTTTAAAGTTCTGTGTGGTTTTATGTTCACTAAGGCTCATCTGAGTTTACAGAATTTACACTCTGTCTGAATGTTCTGGTGTTAGTACTTGCAAATCAAATTTTTCCTTGAAACTCAAGACCTTATGAGTCTTAAAGTATCCTTACTGGCATTTGTCTTTCCTCTATGGCAAAGTGCCATAGCTCATGTGACTACAAGACTGGATGGAGTAACAGTGCATTTATGTAAGTGGTTGTGTATTTCTTCACTTAAACTTACTTTGGCGACTGCTTGATACGTTTTTTTGGAAAATAAAAAAAATGGTGTAGTGTATTCAAATGTTGTTTCCAAATTTTTACATGAGGATTCAGCTTCTAGAACTTCTATCAGCATGTTTGATATTAAGATGGACTTTACATTCTTTTTAAACAAGAGCTCCATTGATTCAGATTAAATAGTGGTGAGTGGTGTGTCCTGCATCTCGTTATGATTTTTTCAGAAATATGAATGAAATGGCATTTGAAAACAGTCTCAGAACCACAGCCATACACTTTTGAATATTTCCTTAATTAATTGTGAATCTAAAAAAAGTCTGTTGCTGTGTGGAATCGTCCCCCAAGATATCTCAGGAGGATCACCTCTGTGTGCTGTCTAAGCTCACAGAGTAAGCACAAGTTTGAGAAACGTACTAGGATTGTTTCTGCCCTTTTTTTTTCCTCTTCAGGACATTGTTGCTTTTTATTCCTCCTGTTGTGGCTTTCAGTGATATATACAAAGAGCAATTCTTGGTAACCAGGACTCTGCAGCATCTGGCTACAGAAGTCTTAAAATTTTTCAGAAAATCAAAGCCCATTTTTGTAAAAGCGACATCAGCTATCAGGACAAACACAAACTCTGGGAAATCAGCAGCGTTCCTGGAATTGTGGCACCTTGTGCACAGAAACACAGAACCAGGCAAAGCTTTTCTGATGGCACCAGAGCCAGCAACATCTTGCAGGTCTGTGGAACAAGCTCTGGAGTTGGATGCCAGCAACAACTAATTGCCTTCTGGAAATAAAAAGGGGTGGCAAGAGGGGAGTAGGACCCACTTCAAGACTAAAAAATTGTTTGCTTCAGTTTGAGAAACTGGCTAGTCTATTTCCTTGAATTATTTCTTCTGCTATCACTTTGAGAAACGTTGAGAAACGTAAGGAGTAAAAATCAATCCTCCAGCATCTTACATGCGTCTTAGTCATTGTCAATCACAAAAAAGTTACACTCTGCTTCTCATGCTGAATTGAAACACTTCCTGAGAGAATAGGCATACTTGATGCAATGCTGAGTCACTCTCAGCTGCTCACCATTATTAGGTATTCAGCACTGCTAAATTGATACAATTAATTTTCCTGAAGTCCTATAAAAGTCTCTTTGTCCTCCTGACATCCCAATGTTATTTCTATTATTTTTTATTGTGGTAGTCAGTTTGCTGCTAAGATGTTATTTCTTTTCTTTTTTATTATGGGAGTCAGTTTGTTGCGAAAACAAAGACAAGCCAGCTTTTGTTCTTGCTTTTATATTTGAATCCCGAAGAGCAATTTTTTATTCTCATTTTTTTCCACTTATTTGTGAATCACTGCATCTTTCAGAATATGAATCCGTAGAACATGATGCTCTTAGGTACAAAGTAAAAGGATAAAACCTCTTAGCCATCTCTTGAAAAGTCATAGAAAAAGAGCCACTGGAGAGGCTGACCTACATACTGGATAGTGTCCCTTAAACAAAACAAGACAGTATATTTTCTGTGAATTATTAAGTAATATTTTCTGTGAATTATTGAGGCAGATATTACTATTGAAGGTAGGACACAAAAATATAGTCCAGAATGCTTTCCATTTAACATTTTATTCTTTGATTTACTTGACCAACATGAAGCGCTCGAAGGTTCTTACACTTACTCCCCTGATTTGCACAAAATTACCTTTTGTGTTCTTTATTAATGCCTGTTTCATATGATTTTTGGGCATGGGTGATTTAAAGCTATAAAAGTACAGTTTGAAAAAAGCCATATTCAAAAATAGTTCATAACCTATCCCTCTGGAGAAAAGCATGGTCAGGTAGGTATTTTCTACAGTGAGAAGAACTGGATGAGGCATGCACCTTGATCCTGGAGTTCAAGATACTGTGATTCTGCCTGGTAAAAGCAGAAAGCAAGTTTAAGAAAGGAATACTTGTGATGACTTGTTGAATCTGTGTTAGCCCATCTCACCTGCTGGTCTGATGTACCAGGAGAGATTGATTTCTTGGAAAGCATATATCAAAATGTGGCTGGCTTCATTTTCTAAATCAGCAGGCAATGCGCTCCATATGTATGCACAGTGTAGGGATTCCAGATGTTAAAGTCTCCCAGAGAGGGTTTCTTGGGGGAACAGGTTTTATGTTCTGCACTCCACAAACAAACTTTCCAGATCTGTCTCCTTTAAAGTATAGTACTGTATTTCAAGTCAAACAGCTTCTCTTCTTCTCCATCTGAAAAACAATTCCTGTTAAAGCATGGAAAACTATTGTTAAGTCCTTAACAAGGTAGACAACTTGCACTCTCTCCTACTGCATTTCACATGAATGAAAAAAACATTCCTACACTTTGGGAACTGCTTATGGCAAAAAGAGGCTTTCCAGAATTTAAGCTCTCTAAGACACAACAGCAATAAACTTAACAAAAAAAAGAAATGTTACCTCTGCTACAGCAAAATTATCTCTTCTCCAGGAATATCACTTTCCTTTCCCCTCTCAGCCCATTCATTTTCCTCAGTATGCTTCCTTGGCCTCCCCTTCTGTGGTTTGAACACTGCAAATTTCAAGGTCTAGGCTGAGATAAAGATGGAGCTGACAACATGACTAACAAAATAGAAACTGAATTTTTCTTATGGATGATGCAGAATTTGTTTTTAAGAGTCTTTGTTTGCTTAGAAGCTTGACTCAATGCAGGCAGTGAGCATCAGTGATTCCAAGAAAAGGGGCAATGTGTATTGCAAAAAGAGTCCCAGAAAGGATAGTGATTTTATTCTATGTAGATTGTCACGATCTGTTCATCTGTTCCACAAAGAAATAAACGGTGTGACAACACCAATCTTTTTGAGTAGAGCTTCTCCTCAACACTTTTTCTGGCTTGTTTGCTTCAGGAGGGAGGGAGTTTTACAATTGAAACCCTTTTATGGCACTATGATTTGTCTATATGAGTTAGCACATGTCCTCATAAAAACTATATAAGGCCCCCAAAACTGCCAACCCATTGTGACTCCAAGGTTCATGCAAATTGGATTCTTGTTTTAAATGAGCACACTTTCACTCAATGGCAAAAGGCCATTAATATGGGTTGAGTTTAAAAAAAATAATTAAAGTAATTGAAGTTCATACTTTCTAAAGCCTCGTTTTACTACATTATATTTGGAAGTTTAACTATGCCAGTGTTGGATCGCAGATCACTTTTGTGTCATTGTGTAGAAGGCAAATTTTCCTGTTTCTTGGCTGGAAGTTTTGCATTATTAGAGACATCCTGAGAAAAGCTCAATAAATTTTCCTCCTTTTGGTAGTTCTGCTTTGGGGAATGACACTGTTGGTGCTTTGCTGTCAAAACTTTACGTTAAGAAGATTAAAAAAAAAAAATTCTACAACAAATTCATGGACTGCTGAAGGTCTTTGTTCCATATCTGTGCTGACACCTTGAGGGTAACTAAAGCCATATGCTCTAAATTTAGAAACCTAGAGAACTAACTCATGTTCATGTTCTGTCCATTTATCAAAAGAAAGAGAAACAAAATCATCGTGATAAGCAGGAAAAATTAGATGGAGGCTCAGTTATTGCCTTGTGTGCTCAGGTGCTGATTTTTAGCCGTACCAAGGGCAGGCTTGGAAGGCTAGCTGTGCTCTTCTAAAAACAGGCAGTGGAGGGAGAAGGGCCACTGATTATATTCCTCACCTATTGCAGAAAGTCTGGATTCAGTTTACTGCTCTGCCATGACCCCAAAAGATTCTGTGATCCTAGAAAGATTTTTTCTTGAAAATTAAGAGGCGTCCAAAGTATTTGCCTCTGAAAATGCAAGTGCCTTCTCTTGATCTTTCTTGCTCTAACATAAATTCACAGTAAAACTGTATTCTGAGATACTTTAGAAACTTCTTTTTTTATGTAAGCACTGTAGATAGGTAAAATGAAATTTCTTTGTGGATTGAGTCTTTCTAGCACCTAGACAAGAACGTAGGGTCCTATATGCCATCATAATTTTGTGAAGTCTGTGTGAAGGATGGGCAGAATTGCAGCCTCTCCACTTAACGTGAAACAGGAATTGTTCTCAAACTAATGCCTCAAAAGGGGCAGAGGAGAAATGAAAACATCAGGATGAGACCTTGGCACCAAACTTTCTTGGCTGCCCACAGGAAGGGAATTGTGCTACAGCAGTTCTGTATGGGACTTGTGTTTCCCCACTCCTAACTGGAAATTGTGGGTTCTCTGGGTTGGTAAGGTGCCTATTTTCTGCACTGAAGGTCTAAGCAATTTAGATACAATTTGGGCCTCCAGTTTCCTTTGAAAAGGAGACTCATATATGAATATCTAGATATAATGAGCTTCTTTTTGCATGCATATGAATTACATTTATGTGCAATGCATATTACGTATACATACCAATATGTATTTATACCTCCGTGGGTTGTAACTGCAAAAGATCGTGATTTTCTTTTTGCTATATCTGGACATGTTGATTTGGAATGAGCTACTTCTGAAATCTCATTCTGATCATCATTTACAGGTATCCACAGTTTGTCTTGCTTATGAGACAAAATTTCTCAGGCATTTTAGAGCCTCAGGAACCTGTAGGTGCCAAAGTCTCCTATTGGCTCTGGAGAGTGCACTGCAAAACAAGGGCTAGTCCAGCTGGGGCATGCAAGGCAGTGTAGGAATTTTATTAATTGAAATTTTATTCAGTGATGATCTGTTAAGTGGGCATGAAAATTGTCCTTTTCTTCCCCATGGTACCACTCTGAGTGCCGTACCTTCCCAAGATAACATTGCTGCTCTGTGCTGAGTTTGGACAAGCTTATGTTGGAGTGAACTGCTTAGAGACTGTAACAAGAGCAACAAGACTGGAGACCCATGTCAGCCTCTTCATCTGTTTGAAAGTGCCACTATACTCTTGGTTTACAATGCTGTTACAGCCCTTGTCTTCAGGTCATGTATCCACCAGCTCTTGACTGCAGTACATTTTTTTGGTTTTGTTTCAGCTAAAAAGAATACAATGATCAGAATGAAAGTAATACATCAAAACTCACTGAATATAAAATATTGTTCTCCTTTATCACATTCAGAAATTTAAGTAAAACAAAGCCTTTATGACATGTTGTATACCATCAGAACAACATGTCATTTGCTGTTTTGTCAGACCTGCAATCTGTTGCAGAAGTTATACTCATTTTTGGTCCGTAGGGAGCTTTAACATATCTGCATTAGAGAAGAAGACACCATGACACGATTTCAGTTTGTTTGGCCACCGACATGTTTTCAGGAACTAAACAAAAAGTAAAAAGACCATCTAGAGTTGGGGCTGTTTCTTCTGCTTTATGTGTGTCACAAATATCACAGTGCCCTTGCAGAGTCAATGAAACTCCATCTAGTGTGTCATTCCTCAGCAATCAACATTCATTTCTAACACATCTGCTTGGATTTGGCTTAATCTCTCTCTGCTTCATCTGTATTTATCAATGTTTCAGAAATTTGTGTCACCTAGTCTCATACTCTAACATGTCTGCACAATTGTCTTGATAATCTGAAACTTTTAGGAAAAATCAGCAATGAAATAAAATAAGATAGATATATTTAGATCTGACAAATACACTGTGACTAATTGTGCCTGTCAGCACAGTCATGCCATTTTATATCCTAGATTTCCTAGCACCCCTTTAGAAGAAAACCCACATTATATTGAAGGAAAACTTCCTAGGAAGAATAGTAAAAAATATTAAATTGCAGCAGCATTTAAATCTGTGTTTGCAACACTGCAATAGCGACAGGTCGACTAAAGCAGCGCTAATACAAGTCTATGAACTTTTCCCTCTCTGGCACAGGAAGATTTCCCTGCTCCCTCCCCTCACTAAATGCTTTTAAATTTTTCCTAAAGTGCAGCTTGTGTTTTATGTTAGGACATGGTGATCCATCCAAATGCTGTGCTGGCAAAGCAAATATGCTTTTACCTCTAGAGCATATACCTGGTTATTCACTTCTTCCCTCTGCTCCTTTAAGTTCATGCAAGGAAATTTCCTGGGGAATTTAAGAGTCATCTACTACCCCATTCACTCAAGGTAAAATGATACCTATGAATATTTCTCCAGTGAAGGTCTAAAGTCATGAACTGCTGTCTTCTTTCTTCAGATGAACTTGAATGTCACAGAGAGAGCAACAGCAATTATCCCAGAATACGAACAGATTCTCTTAACCAGGTCTGTGGTTTTCTTCTCCTTTTTATTTCTCATTCTCTTCCAAAGATCAGCTGAAGCTCATATGATTACAAGATTAATGTTTCATATCCCTGTAAAATATGGGAGACTGAACATCAGGTATTAGAGTCCTTAAAAAAGATAAAGATGTGTGTCAGATAGGCTTTTAAGGGTAAAATAAATTTTCTATATACATAGCAATGCTAAAATACCTTAATAAAACAAAGGATTTAGGGGATTTACACAAGTAAGAGATATAGTTGGGATGTGACAGGCAGCTTCAGGATATCTCATTTTTACCTCTATTTCCACATTTGTACTGATAGTCTGCCTGTTTGTGCCATCACAATAAACCTAACTTCTGTGCTGATTTGTGATAACAGGGGGAGGAATAAGAATTGAAAAAAAAAATTAGAATTCTGAGTCAATCTTTTTGCTTTTCATTATTATTGGGTTTGATTTCTTTTCTATAAAGTTCTTAATGTTTTTGCTTTTCTGAAAGCTTCACCCTCCACAAATCTTGCTTTTAAAAAGGCTCCCTTAAAAGTTTCTTAAGCTTCTCATTCACATGGAGGCCGGAGATTGGGAAGGGCAGACATCTCAGTGAAGCACAGTCCCTCCCTCCTGCAATGGCATCCTGATGTACTACCCCAGCTTGGAAAATCTGCCCTCTGTGACTGATTCCTTCTTTTTCATGAATCAAACATATAGCCACCTGAAATCATGTTTGGGTCATTGTTGAGCTGTGGGAAAAATTAATTGCCAAGGAAATTTTCTCTACGCCATCAACAATGAGGAGTAATATTTTACAAAAATGAGAAGTAATTAGGACTTCAAATTAGTGGATTTCCTACCTTAAGGTGGACTTCTGCTTCTAGCTTTTGATAGAACTGCTCTATGATCAAGTTTCTGACTGCTCAATGCAGTTGGAGTCTCAGATTGGATGCTGGCAGAGACCTGTGAATTTTATTAATGACTGAATAACTAATGAGAAAATGCTGTAGAACTTGCAGATTTTTAAATAATTCACATTTACCTTAGAAGACTTCTGCCCTCTTTTTCTGATTGCAGACAGAATATACTTCAGCTGAGGCATTTTCCTACTGATTTGATTTCTATACAATATTTTCTTCTGCTGCTCTGGAAATCAAATACTTGGATGACACAACAGGCCCCCTTCAAACTATATGGAGCACAGCACAATCTGATTCATTTAATTTCAAGCCAAGATGGCCCAATTGATGTAAATCATAGAGACACTAAATTTATTGCTTTTTACAAAATTAGTCACCTGTAGCATCATCCTGGATGAAGTCTAGTGGTTGAAACAATACTGGAACAGTGCTATCAGCACATTAAATATAGAGGAGTACATGGTGTCTCCCTTAGGTGCTTGGAAGTGGCACATCTCTTACCTTGAGCATGGGGAGTCCTTTTCCATTCATTCTGAACCAAATATGAAAAGGCAATAAAATTCTTTTAAAAAAGAAGATATTTTGTTTCCCTAGAAAAATGTTATATCTTTCCTTTCTTCTCTGATATTGAAAATGAAAAAATTGCAGTTAGAAATTTGGAAGATTAATATCAAAATTTTTCAGACCCAAAGGACTTGACAAAAGGAAATTATACTTTTTCTTTGGGGTCCAAAATCTGTCTAGCATATCAGGTTATATAAACCTAGAATAATAGATCCACAGAAAATGGTGGGATTAATTTAGCATATGATTTCTGTTTACCCAGAGTAATCATGGCTTCTATGTCTATGTTGTTTTCAGAGCAAAAAAACATTATGACTTTCTCCTACCTAGTTTTCTGTAGATAATATGAAAGAGAGAAAGATTTTGCAGTTTTCTATTTCCTATGATGACAACTGCATTATCAGTTTTGTTTGTCTCCAGAAGCTACACACAGTGCTATCACGAAGTGATCTCCTGTAGCATTAGTAGTAACAACTTAACGTAGAGCTCAAATAATTCTCACTCAGTGATGTAAAATTTACACTCACATCGGTGAAAACAGAATTTGTCCAATCTCATGTAGCTCTGAAGTTCTTTTCTCTTAGTTGCTGTTTGACCTTACAAGGCAGAAGATGCTTTGTGCCACTAACAGATGTCATTTTTCTGGCTATGAATCAGTTGAGCAGAGCCATGCTAAAGCTGTTAGCATTAAGAAGGTCTGCCAGATGATTTAGTTCAAAGCAATGTAGCTTAAATGTCAAGTATATATCTATATATACGTATACACATATACATATGAACATATACGTATACACAAATATATTTACATCTGCAATTTAGAAAGAGAATTGCTTAGAAACAGCTTACTTGCACAACACAGACCTGAAAATTGAATTGATGATGCAGGCATCACCAAAATAGTTTCAATGGACTTATTTAGTGCATGAGTGACTCTCAGTGTCAGAGTGTAAAAGTCTGGCAAAAAAACCATTGATTTCTGGAAAAAAAAGCTTGATTTTCATTTTACTTACTGTTGCAATTCTGTGTGAACAGCAAAATTCTATGTGTCAAGAAAAAAGGTGGTTCTGCTGAAGAAAGTTGTTCTATCATTAATTTTGGTTGATTGATTAATCTTCTAAAAAGTCATGGATCCAATAATGGAATGAAAACAGTCAGTGAGTTAATTGAAGTCTGAAATATTGTGAGGAGCTGACACCACTTTGATTGGGACCCTAACGTATACACATCTCATTGCTGATCCAGGCCAAGTTCCTTTTTCTGACTGACTCATGACTCTAGTTGGAATTGACTAATCGATGCAGTTTTGGTTCATGCTTGAACCACAAAAGATAAAGGGATTAAAAATTCAGGCCAGAACAAGCCAAAGTAATATTCTTAGTGGGAAGAAGGAAAAAAAAAAAAAAACAAGAAGAAAAAAAAGGAACAAAGATCAAACAAATATAACTAATTTTTATTTTCCATTCACCTGAAATATTTCAAGGAGCCCCAGATTTAATGGTGTGCATTGTTTCCAGCTTATTTATACCTGAAGGAAAGGAAATTCTGAAATAATTAGTTGCATTAAAATTCAGACCAATTAAATAAAGTTATTTTGAATAAGCATGCATTTAACTGTTTATGAAATCTGAAAATTGTTTCTAAGTAAATTTTGCATGCATATTTTGTGGATTTTTCATTTGTTTTTATTCATTTTTATTATTGTATTATTTTATTAATATTCCTAAAATAACAGCTACAGAACTCTCTGACCAGAGAGAAAGCTTTTTTTTTAACTCCCATTTTTAATATATTGACTTATCTCCAGAAATATTAAGAATTTGTCCCATTGCTTTGTGTTTTTCTCTTTTAAATCTTCAGGGCTTCAACTAATTGTGGACCCTACCTGTTGTGAGCAGGAGATTGGTCTAGAGACATACTGGGATCCCTTCTGATCTGAACAAATTCTGTCTGTATGATCAATATCAGCAAACCTTTTTAAAGCTCTTTTTTTTATGGAGTACACCATCTTCTTCACTACAGAAGAAATAAGACAGAAACATTTCACCCATCCCAACAGTCTTCACAATGCAATTTCTTTACTTATAGACTGAACTAACATATAACAGAGCAACAGAAATTCACTTATTAGTGTGCCTGGACTCTGACACGTCAGGCTACCATGAAGAGCAAGAAAATTGCTTATTTTACTGGCCTGTTTACCGAATCCTAGGCTGATCCAGCAGGGATGTCAGTGTGACTTGAAGATTCACACATTTGAGATAGCAGCAATTCCACTAAGAAGCACCAATTTTCGCAGTGGGACACATCATCTGCTTTCCTCAACCTCTTCCCTAAAGCAGCTAGCAAAATCTATCTGCACTATGCGTGTTAGTGCCAATAAGAGAAAGTGGAAAAGAGAGCTCATCTGCTTTGTGCCACTTTTAGGAAGGAGTTGTCAGCTTGTTTCCATTGCCCAGGAGAGCCTGCATAGTTACGGTAGTCCAGGCAACTAAGTCTTCTATTGCCAAACTTAGACTGTGTGGATCTCATCTTCTGTTCCTATTGTAAAGATAAAGCTGAAAATCTGGAGTGTAAGGTTTTCATTGTGCATCCCCAAAATCTTGGACTCTTTACATATATAAAGCACTTCTGTACAATATCCCTGACTAAGACATTGAGACACTTACTCTAGTCCAAGGCCAGAATCAAAATTTCTGCTCTAGAATGGTCATAAACAAATGATCTGGAAAGGTTTCAAAATATCATTAAAGATTTTATTCCTGTTAGCATTTTCAGGGTGTAAAGGAGATGAAATAATGATATTGTACATCCTCCTTAACCAAAGGAAATCAAATGCTTTTACATCAACTCAATTTAAATACTAGTATGATAGATGCCTAGTTTTAGTGCTAAATGCATATTTCTCTGCCTTTGAAGACATTAAAGTCCGTCTATTGTGACTTTTATTAAGTAGAAGAAGGTTAGTGCCTATTCATCTGAAGAGTATTAAAAAAGGAAAAGATGACTGAATTAGCTCAATCAGTTTAACTTCAATCCACAGAATAAGTCTGGAGCAGTTTTCAGAACCTAGAAAACAACATGGAGACAACCAGAAGGCAACATAGATTTGCCAAGAATAAATCAGAGCAAAATAATTCACTCTTTCAATGACCAGGTAATAGGTCCCATGAACAGATGAGGAGCAGAAGAACACATGTACCATTACTAGAGCAAAGTTTTTGGACATTCTCATGTCCAAAGTAAGAAAAACCTAGTCTTCATTCTGTGGGCACAAAACTGATTAGATAACCACACAATAGAGAAATTAATAAAAATCTAATTATGCTCAGGGTTCTGTGGGGGGTCTGCCTTAGATCTGCTTCTGTCCAAGGTTTTCATTAGCAAAACAGATGGTGGAATAGTCAAAATGCTCATTAGTTTTGTATCTGACACAGTGGTAGGAAGGACCCCAAATGTGTTGGAGAATAGCAGTAAAAATAAAAGTCTGGAGACATGGACTGGAAACATAGCATGTAACTCAAGGTAGAGAAAGAATGGGGTCAAGGTTAAGAGAAAGGTCAAGATATTATAAGAAACATCAGTTATACAAGTTCATTATGATGGTAAATATCAGAAAGTAAGGTCTTCATAAAGATCTTAAGACTATAGTGGATCACATATTGGGTCTGAATCAACAATGTCAGATTCTTTTGGAAAGACAAATATTCGGCTTATAGTGTAAAAACCAGAAATATATCCCACAAGATGTGTGCCATGATCAGAAGTTGTAGAAGCCACAAGGAAGTAAGACTGGAAGAGTGGGTAATATCAAGCCTAAGAAAGACAGAGAAGGACATTTAGGCAAGAAATTTTAACAATATTAAGCCATTCTTGTTGGTACAAAAGGAAACAATACTTTTGTCTGTATCCTCAAAGAATGGGAAAAGAAGAAAGAGTTAAATTGACACATAAAAGATGAAAGTTACTAGAATTCTTTTCTAATTATAAAGTCAACTGAGCACACTGGGAACACCTGTTAGATTGGGAAGACTGGATCGGCTGTCACTAGGAGTCTTCAATGAAAAGTTATAATTTTTTCAGAAATGGCATTGCTATTGTGCATCTCTAGAGCATTGTGATGAATCAAATTGGTTTATGTTTTTGATTCTGCTGGAAGGACACAGCATAGTAGGTAGAACAAGGACTAATTTGTTCTCTTGTACATTATTGCAAGTCTGAATTTTACCTATCTAATGAGTCAGTATTTGGACATTAGTGCATTATTTCAGTGACTGATCACTTGCATGTTATTATAATTGCATTCAGAAATTCTTGATTCTTCTAAGTGTTTTTCCATAAGCACAGCCATTAGCACTGGCACATGCTGCTGTGTGTGAACTATTGTTTTTACGTTTATTCTAATTATTTGTGTAGTATCCAAATATGGTGGCCAAAGAACAGGAGTACATCTGGAGTGAAATAGGAGTAAAAAAAAGTATGTATGAAGACGAGTGTTTATAGCTATATGTAACTGTAAAGCTGTTGGCTAAGAATTGGCAGGGGTTTTACCTCCATTAGCTTGGAAAGTGCACAAGTGGCTCTGATGGCGTTGGAGACATTTAGAGGCAATAATCCCACTCTGCTCTCTGTCTGCTGTGTAGCTCTCCCTAAACAACCTAGTTCCATGGGATCAAGGACTAATCAAATAATGAGCTTGTGTCTTGTACTTGGTGACCTTTCAAACCAAATGTGCTAAGGTTGCAATGGAGTCTTTTCCCACATCTTTCACTTGAGTGAGGATCCTGACTGAAGAGACAGGTTCTCAAGGGCACGCTACCTGACAGAGCCTTTCCCAAAACTGAGATGTCCAGAAAGTTTTCCTCATTTAGGTCCAGTGTGTCTTACACAGGGCAAACTCAAGCTGCAGCATTTCCCTCACTAGGTGCTTATCTAAACTCTTCCTCAGTCAGTCCTTTTGCATTTTTACTGTCTTGAAACTCACAGGAGAAGGTGTGCAAGTCAAGTGTATATCAAAATGCATTGAGGACTTCCCAGGATTACTATCAGACTGCAAACTTCCCAGCACTACAATAAGCTTAATTATTCTCAAACTGTCTACACCACCTTGTTAAAATACACTCAACACCTCACTTCTGTTCCTAAATGAATTAACTTCAGTTCTCTCTCTTTTCCACTCTTTGCCATCATAACACTCTCTGTTTCTTCTTGTATTTCCTACCTGGCATTGGTTTAGCCTTGGGGGGCCTTCAGGAGATGATATCTGCTCTGGCTAGCCCAAATCCACATGCCTGTGGAATGGTCTGGCAGGTGCTTCCTCTGCTTGGGTAAATACCTGGTACATTTTATGGATCTACGGCACAAATTTAGCCCTGAGAGCGGCCTCAGGAGCTGTGTGCACTGGCTGTTGAAAGCCACATTTGTGGGCAAACCCTCCTTTCCCAAGTCAGAGCTGGAGAAGCTTCTGGGCGAGACTGGATGCAGATGAGCATCCCACTCCTTTGGATTAATTGCAAAAGAATCTTTCATTGGGGAAAACAGGCCAAGTTTTTCCCCCGCCACCTCTCCACCTTCTTACATAAAACTGCTTAATCTGCCAGCTGTAGCACACAGAAAGGACCTAGATGCAACCCTTCATATTTCCCACACATATCTGTGTTTTCCATGACTGTACATTTTAATAAATAGGCAGCATGTCTGCTGGGTAGGACAGAGAGAAGTCTCCTTTTACCTACCACAAGCAGTGGAAAAGGAAATACAGAAACAAAATCTATGATTAAAGAAGACAACAAAAATCACCTCCAAAACTGGATTAAATGGAAGCATCTGAAAACTCATTAGCAGTTTTACTGAATTTAAGATAGGTGGTTTTTTACCAATGAGAATAAATTGGAGACCAAATTACCTTGGTTGAGTTTCAATTAAAAAAAAAGAGAACAAAATAAAAACATGTTTTAACCATTGTTCCCTTGATGTCGATTATTTAATGAGTCATAAACCTTTCATTTATAAACAGAAATGTTCTTAGAATTTGAGAGGCAGAAAAATATTTTGTGTACAACTACTTTTGGATGAAAAGCACTCTTGACTAAGAATATATCCCAAGCATTATCAGAAAAAAATTACCTAACCCAAGGTTTAACTAACTTTCTTTAGCATTAGCTAGAGAACACTTTCGGTTTACCTCTCTTGGCACATATACTAGGGAGCATTGTGCTAGACAATAGGGAAGGGATTAGAGTGCCTCTTTTACATGCAAATTTCTGCCATTCTATTTGTGAGTGTTCCCTGGTCCTTTTCCCCACCTGGATCCCATGAACTTCTAATTAATGGATGTGCAAGAGGTTGTGGTGCTGTGCTATGTGTGTGTTGATCTGGTTCTTGCCAGGGGTCGGTCAGGAGCAGGGAGCTCACAGTCACAGCACTCTAGTTCAGCATAAAATTCTCTGATGGATTTAGGTGTGATCTGAAGGAAAAAAATTCTAGTAAATCCCTTAGTCCCAAAACCACAAATTGTCTCTAAATTATACTCAGTCTTCACCTAAGAAGAGGAACACAAATTCCCATGATGTGTCATTTTTACATACAGAAAGCAACAATCCCAGTCCCAGCTTTGGAACAAAGTAGTTCCAATGAAAAGTAGATTGAATCAATCGCTTTGCAATATGCATGTTAAGTCCAAGAAAGGATCTTTGCCCAGATAATATTATGAATAAATAAAAAGCTGTCTGGTTTTAACTCTTTTTTTCTCCCCAGAAATTTATTGATGGAAAGTCTTCTAGATATCATTAACATTAATGATATATAATTAATAATTTAATCCTTGGGCCTGAGGTATTTGCATCTGTTGCTCCCAGGAGAAGAAGGATTTTTCTATTTCCTGCTGGGAGCTCTGTATGTGAATTCAAGAATAAGCAGTTCATCCCATGACATTTCCTTATGCTCAAACAGACAAGGTGACACATAAAGCCCAGGGGCAAAGGGAAACCTGATAGCTAAATAGCTGAGCTGCAGTCGGAAGTGGTGAATTCCCTCGACCACAGGGAAAGCTTCCTGTGCTTTGTAGATGAGCCTATTATTGGAATACACTTGCCTGCAGTTAATCTTCAAAGTAATTAAATGGAAAGGAAGCAATTAAATCACTGAACAGGAATTGCATCTGGTTCAGAGGGAAAAACCCAGGCCTAGGAAGTATTTCAGTGATAGTATGTACTCAGCGTAAACAGGTATCTTCCTGTTTGCACTGACGATTAATATTTATGTGACAAGAATATCTGGTGGAAATCAAATGAGGTTGAAAATCAGAAGCTGTCATTACTGTGGCCTAGAAGTACCAAGGAGAGAAACGTTGATATATGTTTTTCCTGTGATGGGATAAAATTGAAACCTGGGCCCCTTACACTCATCTTGCATAGGTTAGCCTTGCACCTTGAAAGCTGGTGAAGCAATGTACATTTACTGCTGCTGAGAATCTAACTCAGCATTTCAGTAAGCACATCCCACAAAAGGAAGACCATAACAATGACAATGAGGAGCACGATTCGTACCAGTCTCCAAAGAGAAAGATATTCAAGTTTAGGAAGAGCTTTGAATGATTCCTTAAAACCAGGTGTCGAGGCTTTGTGGAACAGGACAGTGTCTTTTAAAGACTGGCAGAAATCCTTAACTAAATTCAATTTCAAATGTGTTGAAAGAAGCACTTGTTTTATAATACCCTTGAATGCTTGTTAGTTGAATTTATTAATTGTGGCTAGACAGTGAATATCATTGTACTTTTAAGGTGCACATTTTGCTCAGACTGGAACATGGGATCCCATATGTTGCTCCAGTCTATAGTACAATTGCTGGAAAGCCATCAAGAGGGTCTTGCAGTAACCTGCTCATCAAAGCTCTTACTGACACTGAAAAGTAGAGGTAGTTTAACGTGTTGTTGAACAATTAAGAGGTAGTTAAAGAACAGCTGTATTAATTAAAAATGTATAGTTGAGACTAGAGATTCTCTTGCAAGGGCATAAGGAACCAAAGGATTCATAAGGGCTTATCTTCTACTTTTCTTTTTCTTTCTTATGTCTTTTTTTTTTCCTTTGGAAAAATTTTCCCTGCAGTTATATGGGATCTAACTAACTGCACCATTGCTGCTATCTAAGAAGCTGGAAGCTGGGCTGGCTGAAGATAAAAGTTGATGTCCTCATAATGAGTGAGCAGCTGTAGGAAAGGTAGGATAAGCTACCTGGGACATTAGCAGTGAATACTGGTAAGTGATGGTTGCTGGGACTGAGCAAAATGAGATGATGCAGAAAAGAGAGCTGACATGGTTAAAACAGTAGATTCAAACTATATTTGTGGGAAAAGAGTATCAAGAAATAAGATGGTAGCAGGAACTAAGACCTGAGAGGATGAACATATTGATGGGACATGTAGGTGTTTAACAGGACACAAAAGGCCATATGTGACAGGTGATCCAGTGGCAAAGGTGCAACCTTTTTCTCAGATAAAGATAAACATTAGCAGAAAAATATGCCTGGATTGTTGACTTGAGACATAAGCATGGAGAGATGGGACTGAGGGTTTGGCAAGAGAACAGAAATACTGACTGCTTGCCAGCAAATGTTACATAAACCACTCTTCGTTATTTAAAGCAGTTCACTACCTGGCAAGAAAAAGATATCATTCATGTTACATATGAAGGACCAAACTTTACTTTTGAGTACACATAGGTGTGTGTTCCTATTGTGTTATCCCAGTTCTAAAACAGGTCATTGATGCATATTGGTCTAGAACCTTTATTTTTATCTTGTATCAATTTTTGTATTACTGTCTCTCCTGCTCTCAGAGAATTGAATGCAAGATGTCAGTCAGCTGTTCTACCCTTTCCTCCATGATCAGCCTCTCTAGCTACATATGCATTGGTATAATGCAGATAATTCAGTACTTTGATGCTTAGTTCCCCATACACTACTGTGTACCCATTTCAGACCTTAACAGACAGGAATTTTAATATTTGGATTGCATAATATGAAATTCATTCAAATGGGACATATTAGTATATTAGAGAGTTTAGTTTTGTGGTTCTCAGTGTAAAATGTTTACTTGCATTCTCAGAGACTTGTATGGCAGCACGATTATGATTGAATTGTGTGATACTTCCAGAAAGGTCCAATTTTTGGTACTCACTTAAGAATAGTCATGGCTTGTCATATTTATGTTCCAAAGTGCCATGGGCTGTTTTATTTTTATTTCTATTCAGATGCTTCCAAAAAGGGGTATGTCTGCAGGAAGGCAGGCTCTTCAGCCCATGCTGGAAAGACTCTCAGCAGCACTAGGATTCCTGTATGTGAGGCAAGGACTAGCTAAGGAGTGGCAGGGAACCTTTGTATCAAGAATCTACTTTCAGCTATCTTGCCAAGCTGGAAGGTTTCAGAATAAATTTCGTCTGCTCAGTAGAGACTACAGAGACTTTTATGAACAAGCCCCTATTCCTCCCCCATGCCATCTGCAGCAACATGCTAGAAATCCACTAAACTGCCAGAAAATCATGCTCCCTGTGTAAATGCAGGTACTGCAGATGCCTACCATAGCTCAGTGAGATGCTGGGCATAAGGAAGAAGGAAGAATGTGGGGAGAGAAGAAACAGCAGGACTCAGAAGTTAGAGATGAATTGGGAACATGGAGGAGGAATGGGACTAGAAAAAAGGATATACATGTAATAAAAACTGAATTAACGCTGATCAGGAGCCTTAATAGTGTAATTTCTCAATTTGGGGTCTCTGTCAAAGGGACACCCTGATGTCTCATAGAAGCCTTATGACATTTTAGGCTTAGTTCTGATGCCCATCCTTCCTCACTTATCTCTATTTGCAATGTCCTGTGTGCAGTAGACAGTAGCAGTAGGCAGACATAATACAGGGCCGGCAGAGTTGTGCATTGCTAGAGACAGGCAGATAGCCTGATGTGCTACTCACGGTACTGTTGGAAATGGTAACACTTTTAAGATTTTCGTTGTAACTTTTGTCGGGGTTTTGTTCGTCTTCGCCCAGGGGGGAGGGAAGTTCCTCTTCCTAAAACTCTTCACCGGGTGAGGTCTGATGAGTTTAGCATCTACACAGATTGGGAGTAGCCAGGAGATACACGGGAGATAATGACCATTACCGAGCACTATCCCCGAACACCACCCATTGGAGCTGTGGGAGACACCTGCTCAGGGAAAAGACTGATAAGAGAACCAAAGAATGAGGACCAAATTAGCATTGTAGGTGAAGGGCTCATTAACCAATAGGAGATCAAATACTAAGAATTATGTAATTTAAGATCAATCAGCAGGAATTTCTTTGGTTTTTGTCCGTATAAACGTGAAATATTTTATGTATTCCATATTTGTGATGGAATGACTGCACAGTCCAAGCATGCATGGATGAAATTATTGTACATCCTGGCCAGAATAACCTCCTGGCCAAAATAAAATAATGCCTTGAGTTTCTATCAGTCAAAAATTGTTGGAGACTTTCTGCTTTTGCCGCAGTTTCGGTGACAATACTAGACACCTTTGTAAGGGTGCATTAATTGGTGTCAGTGAATTTTTTTCGTAGGAGTACCTATTCACAGGATGCTAAGTGCCATTTGCGCTACTCGGAATCAACTCCAAGTTGATTCCTGGTTCAGCTCAACCTTTCTCAGCCCCCTGGCATGGCAGGCCCCCATCACGGTTAATTCTTGCTGCAGCAGTGGATTCAAGGGAACTGCTGTCAAGTAGACACAGATGAATGCTGCCTTAAGGTTATCCGAATCCATGGTAGAATTATCGGCTTAGACCCTGGCTGCTTAAGTTCCCTGTCTTGTTCACAAATAAGCCTTTGATGTCTCGCTGAGAAACTGAACAGAGCAAAATTGCACCACAGTGTGACTTGATTAATTTTTATGAACAGCAGATGTAGTAATTAAAAATATTTCTATGTATATTCTTGCAGGTAGAACCCCTATAAATACCATCTGAATTAGCAGTCCCTAAATTGTGTCAAACTTAGATGTTGATCATATTCTAGCTGCTTATTCATGCACCATGTTTCTGCCTTTTCAGCTCTTTTGGACTCATGCATGACGTCGGGTACGTTCACTCCTACTGCAGCTCGACTGTTACAAACAAACATCACCAAAATATTTTGAAGGAAATATGCAGACGTTTTGCAAGGAGCGTGATACACTGTCCGCGGGGAAAACGACCTCAAGGTTTTATCTGGAGCCCTAATGGTTTAGCTAAAACTCTTCTCCTGCGAAAGAATACAGGACTCATGGAAGATTGAGGTAAATTATTTCTCTGTTCCAGAATTGCTAGTCTTAAGGCTGAAATTGCAGATAACAGCGGGTATGTCTCAGTGCTGTTAAACTTCACTTAGTTTGGAATGCTGGCAATAAAAGGCCAATTTAATTTACATTTTTGGCCTTTTCTAACTTACTATAACTGAAGAATGACTTCCCAACGGCGTGAAGAGAGCAGTTATCTCTGCAGGATGCTAGTCTGGCTACTGCGAAGAGGGAACAGGAACACATAAATAGCCAATTGATTTGCTGTGGTTTTGGTAACTGCAGCATTTGTCTTATTTTATGTCAGGAGACACAGAGGCCATCCTGCCACTGTGCTGTGTGGGGATTGTAGGATTTTGGAAATGTTAAAGTTTGATTGTTTAGTCTCTTTAAAAGCAAATTAAAAAAACCCTCCAAAACGTATTGAAAACTGCCTCAAAATTGTAGCAACAAGTAAGTAATAGGTGAATCAAAAAATACATCAGTGACACTGTAGAATCCTCACTTCTCGTCTGCATCCTGCAATGAATGAAGTCCTTGAAGCCTGAAAGGATGGAGAACTCATGATTCTAACCTGTTTTTTCCTCACAAATGTCATGTAACACTGTGAATAATATGGTGCAGCTGCCAGGCAAGTAGGCTAAAACTACAGGACTAGTGAGTACAGGAGTGAATGCATCAAGCAAGTAGACCTGGGCAAGTGTTTTATGCCCTTATAAATCAGAATGCTGGCTCAGCTCTTGCTTTGTGCTATAGGGGAGGTTAGGATACATTGCAACAGATTACCTAATGAAGCTACAATATTTTTTAATTAAGGTTTTTCTCCATCTATCTATCTATCTAGCTATCTAGCTATCCATCTATCTATCTATCTATCTATCTATCTATCTATCACATTTTATCTCCATTTACAAGATTTTAAAACTAACAAAAATGAGCTCTTCAGTGATGTAATTTGTATAAAAATTCAGCAGTGCTGCTGCAGATAAATCTAGGCAAGAATAAAGAGAGTTGCTGGTAGTTAGATGCGTGGCAACCCTACGTGGAAAGAATAGCAAGGCACAGCAGGGATTCTTTCTGCTTGTTAGAGAAAAGAAATCCCAGGGAAAGCTATAACTGGGGGGAAAAAAAATCATTTATACACATTTGTAGATTGACAAGTGTGCTGACCAGATACAGGGAGAATTATCCTCCCTTCCCAGACTGTCTGGTAAAACGAGTTGCCCCCTGCACGGCTCCTTTAAGTCCAGGGCTGGTGCAGTCACACTGCCCACAGGCATGCATAGTCATGACATAACCTGCCAACTGGAGGGGACTTCCACAAAGGAGCCCATATCACCGTTTGCTTCTCAAAACACTCCAGAGGCTTTCAAGGACTTCTGGAAACTGGATATAGCCAAGAGCAGCTGTTGTAACAGGTGTGCTGCTCAGTGATCCCTCAGGGTTAGATGCACAAGGGAGTAAAACTGCCATGAGCTCCAGTTTTTAGGTACCAGCTTGTGGATCCAGGATCTTCACATCCTTTTATTTTTCAGCTGTCACCTATCTTTGGATGTGTGTAAAGCCTATCAGAGGTAGGAAGGCAGAGGAAGCTGCCAACACAAGGCCTGAACTAGGATTTTCTTCTCCCTGGTGAAGGCTTCCAGCAGCCAGGCATGGCTCCTGCCTCTCCTCACCTGTGATTTCACCTCACTCCACAGATGGAAACTCCCCCAAGGTGGCAGATGACCAAGGCATCTTCTCCTCTCCGGTGGCCTGGAGCAAGTTTGACAGCCTTTTTCTGCCACGTGGCAGAGCTTGGTGGCTCTCAGATGAGAGGAGAGGGTCAATCCCAGTGCAAGCACAGCAGTTACAATGTGCCATCCTAGATAATGGACCTGCTGACAGAGGCAGGCACAAGGCACACCTCCCATCCAGGGGACCACACAGTGGAAGTATGATGCACTAGCTGTGAAATATGTCTTTTGGTGATTCATACTATAAATTAAAGGTTATCCTAATTCTTTTCAGTACAAAATGTACTTTAAAGAGTTATTTTCCTGGTATGAATCACCAAACTAGTCCTCCCTCTAGGTTAGCAACACAGACCAAATTGCAACTGGTCAGGAAAAAGAATATAATTCAATTTCTCCACTCATTTTGAGTTAGGAAATATATTCTGTTTAAGATAACATTTTCAAGGGAACTAAGCCTCCAAAAGTTGAATTCAGGCTCTCCTAAATGCAGACTTTTACCCAGCACAGATAGGTCATTTGTCAGGTCTGGGTGTTTCTCCAGCCTGAACTGGGCTGGGGTAGGGGCACGAATTGCTGAGAAAGGAGCAACTAGCTAGAGGAACTATGGGCTTAGCAAACTCTCAGAGACATTTTTGAGGGGGAGTGAGGAGCAGGAAACTTTGGAAGTCTCACGCTTGCAGGAAGATATTAGATGGGCAATTCGGGGAAAATATGCCAGGGCATCCAGAGAAGTCTGTGACACACAGCTGGGGAACTAGGTGGAGCAGGCAGGGAGAAGGAGACAGGTGGGTGAATGGGTCAGATCTTCTCCTAGGCTGCCTTATTTTGGTCAAAACTCCGACAGAACCACATATTCCTGCAGAAAACTGATTTTGCAGCTTTTTGGAAGGGAAATATTTCTACTAGTTTTCTTTAATTTCTTGATTTTTAGTTCCAAGAGTCTTAGATCCTTAAATACAAATGGTAGCAAGCTTTGTTTAGAGATAACTCCAGTCCATTCAAAGCCCTCCTGTGTGCCGGCTCTGAATGCTCAGATTAGGTTTGAGCTTTGGAGCACTGAGACAGAACAAGACCTCTTGATCTGAATTTGAAAGCAAAGGATGAAAAGGATAGTGAGAGGAAGAGCCATCCTCACACCACTTGGATGTGAACGGCAATGACTGTGAACTGGAACTGTTTTTAGCAACAAGGTCTTCTGAACTCTGCCTGACTAGCTGCACAGTTCAACCCCTGAAGGAGGATCTACCTCTCACTGCTGCTTTGTGTCCCAGAACATGTATTTATCAGCTGTTCAAGCAGTGATGAGCCCTGGAGTCATATTCTTGGGTATAAGAAAGAGAATAGTTCACAAAGATGAGGATATCTATACTAGTTTAGTCACCCCATAAGACACTGTAGGCACTAGATAAGATTAGAAAGAGTTAAATGTGATCTGGAGATGCTCTGCATTAACAGAGAAGCCAGGGACAAGATCTTTCTAAGTTAATTTAAAAGTCCTGATTTTCCCCAGCCTTTGTTAAGTTGTGAGTTCAGTCAATGAAAAGCAAAATGAATTCCAACAGTTCTCACGAGAAAGGAGAGGAATAGGCACAAGTTTTGACCTGGGAAATGTTTTCTAAAAATATATACCTGTCAAAGTAACCCAGTCCTACCTCTGTATGAGCCCAAGAGGAGGTACAACGTGGTTTATGACCATTAATCAGATACTTTTAACATCTAGGAAAAAAAAAAGACTCAATTTACTAAATACTTTCCAAAACTACCAGGTTTCAAATATTTTTCTTTCTGCAATATCCAAAACATTTAAGTTTTTATCATACCACCACCAATAATTTGAAAATGTTCAAGATTTATAAACTGAGTTTTAGCATGGTATTAGGTTGGGAAAGTTTAAAGAGTTGATGAAAACTAGATGACAGCCACTCAACCATAACATAATGCAAGAGGAAAAGATCTAAACTGTTAAATACACCAGAAATAAATGACCAGTTTTTTTCTTCAGTGAGTTTATTCTTTCTTGTACTTGGCATACCACATGCAAAATAACATTATTACAAGGAGCTGCTATTTCTAGCTGCCCTACCATTAGCATGTACTACTGTCAAAAGTCTTAATTAATTTACATTTCTGTCATAAAAGATCACTGTACTTTTCTTTCCCATCTACTCCACACTATATCAGTCTTATTTTACAGCTTTCTAAGTTAAATAAATGTGTTGTCTTTATTGCTTTCTACTGAACTTCTGCACATGAAAGTATTCTAAATAACTTTTTCAAATTCAAAAACAGTCTTCTAGATTAGTCACTATTTTCAGGACACTAAAATAAATATTTTCAGGACAAATGAAAAGAGTACTGTGTAAAGTCAATCTCACCTAAAGATGTGAGAAGGCAAATAGCTCTTACTATAAAAATGTGTCTAGGTGGGCAAATGCTATCTTTAGTTTTATGACTTTAGATTTGAAGAGGTCTTACTACATTTCAAATGAAATGGCTGCCATTAGAGAAGGAAAAAAAATCTGAAATATTCTGAAAAAAGGGAAAAGGAGAAGAAACAAAGGAACTGTACATGTTGAATTTTATGTGAGTAGAAAAAGATTTTTTGCATAAACAGTTTTTCCTGAATTGTTTATATTTTTAAGTCATTCACAATTATTTTTGTGGTTAGTTTTAATGACATATATTTGTTAGCCCAGATATCAGCACGCAAACCACAATATTTGAAATGCCAAATTGTGCTGCTCTCCAAAGCATGGTAAGCTTTTATTGCACAGTACTGTGGCTGTGAGGACATGTTGAGATGCTCATATAAACACATACCATAACACATGGCTATACTAAGTGTAGGAGAAGTAGAAGAAAAGTTGATTGACCCTAAGAGCAAAATTTATGTTTTGTGGCCCGTTTTAATGTGTGAGATTATGAGAATTTTCTCAGTCTGTCCTTCCATTCTGAAAAGATGTTCACGAGACTGACCAGCAGATGCTTCATTGTTGTTAAAGCTCTACCAGAATAGTAAGGATACCATATGACAACTCCTCTGTGTGATTTCTAGCTTTGTTTGATTTCTTCTTCTTTCAGGTTTAAAGCTGTTTCATACGAAAGAAAATAACAGAAGTTGTTGTGTTCTGTACATGTAAGATATATGTTCCTTTTACAGTACTGCTGATTTACTGAGATTTACTCAAAATTTATAGTGTGATAAGCATTGTTTTTCACTGCTGTTTCATTTTTATAATCTGATCTATCGTCCATGAAGAGCATGAAAACTGTACTAGATCCAGCCAGAATTTTCATACCTATATTTAACGTAAAAACATAATTTTCTTGCTGCAAATGATCTTCGGGTCGAATGGATAAATAGATATTTTGGGACAGTGAAAAGTGAGAAAACTATTACTTTCTACCTTTTTTCTTTCCCCAGCTATGGTAAGTCCAAAGGATGATATACATCTCCTCATTTTTCTGAGTGTTTTAGTATTTTAACTGGTGGAATAGAACTAGATGATTATTTTAGGAAAACTTTATATGGTTAGCATTTCTCATAAATGTCTCTTGAATGTAAAAGTATGGCCTCTGCATCTCCACTTTTGTTGTGTATACTGCTCCTTGTGGAACACAAACACATTTTCATGGTTTCAGAGAGGACTGGAAATTATATAGAACCATCTGACAACCTAACCATTCTCTTATAAATCATCAGGTTAGGCTTTGCTTTACATATTTCATCAGTATCCCTTCAAAGAGCAGGAGAGATTTCTTGGCAAGACTCTAGCAGCTTCATCATTGGAGATCTCTTAGAACTTGCTTGACAAACATCTATTTCAGCCTTCATAAAACAAATTAATCTTACTTTTGGACAGAACAATGAATTAGATAGCCCCTAGCACCACTTTCTGTCCCATGATTAGATCATGTTTCCTGAAAAAGAGCATATAATATGATTTCTGGTTCTGAATCAGGCTGTGGAGTGACCCTGCTGACCAGATGGTCACTTCTCAGCAGATTTGCAGGATGTGTGGAAAAGAAAAAAAAAGGCAAGGGTGGGTTTATGGGTGGATGTTGAATAGAACTGTATGGAAAATACAATGAACAGCAGGAGAGTGTAAGACATTCCACCATCTGAGAGTGCAAGAATTAACTCTTTAGCCCAGCACGTAGCCTGAGATAGCTCATAGAGACTAAAAAATAGTGAAAGAACAAATTTTAGCTGCTGTTTTGGGGTGGGATGAATGAAATTTTAAGTATGCAGAAACATATTTTTTGCTGTTCTTCTCAGCAGTTTGAAGAGCAAAAAAGACACATGGTATTTACCATAGTGCTAAACTCTTAGAAATTAAAAATAACAATTATCAGAAAAGATCTATAAAATTTGTCAGAACATTTGTTTTTCACCCCTTCTCTCTCAGCCTGTGAAAGCTGAGAATTCTAACAGTTTAGAAGTTCAAAATCCTTTATATGCAGTAGAAATTACTGTCTGTGCTGCAAAAGTGTTTGAAAACTCTAAAAGAGTTTTGGCCTTTTGTAGGCAAATATACACTTGGTATGCACAGAAAATATGCATTTCCCACACAGTTCAAATCCCTGTCACAAAAGACAGGAATGACATTCCTACTTTATGTGGGGTATGGTGTGGGTTTTTTTTTGTTTTCTATGTTTGATTTTGTTGTTGTTTATTTTGATGCTAAAATTGTGGAAAAAATGCAGAGCAAGAGCATATACATTGCTTGCAAATCACCCAGGAAACCTATGGTACACATCAGAACTGTGTCTGTCACTGCCAAATGTCCTTCTGTAAGCATATAATGATTTCAGTTTTAAGCAGACAGTAATTTTATGATCAGATCTAAAAGTTGTAAGAGATCACTTGAAGGGATCCAATGGCTGGTCCATGACGTCTGCTAATAAACTGTTTAGGAACCATGAGGAGAGGTTGTACATATATTTGTACATATGTTTGTGTAGTTGTGTGCATCTGAAATGGAGCTACTGCTTATGCAATGTGTGCCTTTCAAGTACATGTGTCAGAACAGCATCAGCAGAGCAGTTTGTCAATGAGGAAAACCTGAGTAACTGAAGTAGAAGGCTACGAGAGAGAGAAAGAAACACTTCTCATGATGCCTTAGTAGATATAGAGAGGAGATTTCTGCATCATGTGTCTTAAGTACAAACTCTAGACACTTCAGAATATTGAAGGAACTGCATTCCCTGCTTGAGAGGTTTGTTGGATGAAAATGGAAATCTGCTTCTGCATTTTCTAAAGTAGTTATTAAAGTGAAATGCTTCAACAGATTATATTGTGAGCACTTGGCCATCCCACGTGAATCCATAATTTGTTGTTCTACAAGGTCACAGATCACCAAGACTCAGGACACTGACAAAACTGGGAACAACATTAAGTGACCAAAATAAAAGAAACACCACGTGGAGAATAGGGAAAAGAAACAAAATCTGTGATGTTTCCTGTAGTCACACAGTGTATAACAAATAATGCATGTAGTCAAACCAAAATAATCTGTTTGGTGAAGATAGGAAGAGAGCCACATGAAGCAGTTGGAATAGGATGGGGTTTGAGTTAAATAAATCGATATTAAACATTTTTCACTTCCATTCAGTGTTAGAAAATCAAAACACGAAATCTACAATATACACTAAGTTTGTGGATAAAAAAAGAAATTTAAAAAAAAATCTTTTTTTTTTCATCTGGTGGAGCTTTCAGCTATGTCGAGGGCATATCTCCCTAAATTGTAATAGAAATGTTTTACTATCCATTGTCTAACTTGTAAAATATTTTATTTGGAAATAAATGACATAAACTCCAAATAGGAAGGCTTCTTTTTAAGAAATTTGTCTGATCTTTCTAATCAGACAAATCTGTCTAATCTTTCTAGACACTTGCTAATAAATCAATTTATTATTGTGACACTGATTTATTAGAAAGTGTCTGCAGTTCCTTAACACTATTTATCTAAGGAAATTAACAAAGAATATAATTTTAAGAAATCTTTACCTGAAGGATAGAAGTTGCTAGAATTGATTAAAATTACAGGAGAGAAATTATTTGCTATGATATTTTGCAGGTTTTTTTTTAATACTAAGGTATTTTAGCACTTCCATAGACATGTTAGCTAAATCTTTGGCAAAATCTATTTGAGTTTGTTCTACAGGCCCTGTTCCTGACAGTTGCCAGGCACAGATAACTGTGGAAACCAAAGTTATGCATTTGTTCACTGTTCAGGGATAGGGTTCCTGAAGCAGATCTGACCTGGACCAAAGCATGGGTCTATTTATATCTTTATGCCTGCTGGGTTCCCAGTTGAGCATTCCTGCCTTGCTGCCAATCCATGGGTTACATTTTCCAGCCAGTCTCTTCAGTGAGCGAGACCTTCCCTACTGCCCGTCAGTCATGGTGGGGATCGGATTGCGCAAACATGGCAGAAAGATGGAGTGCAGCAGAGAGGGAGCTGGAAACATTGCCTGTGGAAGGGACACCATCTGTCCAGCTGGGAGAACTCAGGTTTAGCTGGAGGAGCTCTGGGTTTGGTTTTTTTTTGGCTGGTTGACATGATGGACAAGATTTGTAAAGAACAATAAAGCTGAATTTTATGGTTAGAGAACAGTGCCTTCACTCTTCTGGGCCAGTGGGAAGACAATCCCCTGAATGAGCCTACTTGCAACTATTCACTCAGCAGAGGTCTCCCCATCCACTACTGCTTGCCACCAAAGGCTTCTTTTGGATAAAGTCTATGCTGGTGTTTAACCAAGGTAAACAGAAAGGACACTCAGAAATCCTACTCATAGTTGTATCTGAGCAGAAACCCTGAACCAACAGCTAGACATATAAAAGAAAAAAAGTTATTTTATTGCATATTGGAATATTTTTCAGCTACTCTTACCTGTGCTGAAGGTTAAGGAGAGGGAATGTGACAGAATAGAAGCAAAAAACCTGTAATTTAGTAACTAGAGTGCCTAGTCTGTAGGCACCTGTCTCCTAAAAGAAGATGGAAGTAGGGGATTTGGAACCTCACCTTCATGTGCAGTGTGTGCAGGGGGTTGTAATCCTCGGCATGAAAACTTTCATTGCAACTGAGGGACACATTGGGCCACGCAGTGGAGAAGCACTAAGCTGACAAATGAAACTGAGAAGACACTGGCTCCCACACAGGGCAGAGAAGCAAGGAGTGTACTGTCTCCTTGATGCCCAGGGCCTGCAACCTTCCCTGAGAGAAAGCTGAGATTTATCTTCCAGTGAAAGGAGTGCAGTCTGCTCTGAGCAGGGGACCTACTTTGCTGCGCAATAACTATGTGCAATTATGTAAGAAAGAAATATCTGAGAGGCACAGAAAAATAAAAGGAAGAAAAAAATGAAGAAGTGACTAGGCTTGGCCAGCTGAGCAGAGAGCACTGGCCATGCCAGGATATTCTCTCAGGGCCACTGGGACATTTGAGGAGGAGAAAGCATTTCTCTCTCATGTTTTCATGTCCTAACTGCATTAAACAGTGGAGGGAGCATGAGATTGCACAGATGGGTTTCCTGACTCTGTCCCAAGTGGCTAAAAGTTAGGTACTCATCCACATCCAAAGCCAAAAAAAATTCTCAGAATGAAACTTTCATTTAAAAGTTTGACTTTCAGGGCACTCTCTGAGGAATGAGAAATTTTTATTGCATGTTCTTTGATTCAAAATCATACATCCCATCTCAAAGGTAAGCTTCCTGAACACTGAGTTGAGAATGGGAAGAGATATCTTTCACACCCTTAGCTGAGACATTCAGGTGAGTGAAAACAAATCAAAGTTTACTGGGGGGAATAAAGGAGACAGAGAGGCAGAGCATTATTTGAGCACCCAGGTTCAGGGTCCTTAGTTTACAAAGGAGATGTCCTGGGCTACAATATTCTGTGTCAAAGAACAGTTTCTGTGTTTTATACTAAAGAAAAACTGTCCCAGCAGAGACACCAAAACTCTATGTTTTTTCATCCTAAGCTGATGTCTGAACATTGGATTAGAATATTTCTTTGTCCTACTGTCTTCTCCTAATTCAGCAATCCCCTTTATAGAGTGACAAATGACACAGCTTGGATAGAGACAATGGGGAGAGAGAATGTGTCAAGAAGGGTTGGTGTCAAAGATCATAACTTGCCCTTTGCACCAGGCTGTGCTCCCACGGCTGAGACATTATTCTCAGATCCATCTTGCCTGCATCTGAAGACTGATTTGTATGTCAGGTTGCTCTGCCTGGCTGTAAACCTCCTAGAGTGAGGCTGTTAAGAAAGAAAAGGGACATTTGTTCCCCTGCATCTTGTGCAAGAAAGAGTGGTTCCTACTACTTCTTGGAAGGAATTGTTTCCTGTTAGATTGTTTTAGAAACACTCCAGCCAAGCCTCTCAGAATAGACCTGGTGTTAAATAGTGACTATTAAGTAGAAGAAGAATGCTAGGTAGAGGAAGGCCGAGTTTCTGAATCTAAACAGGGCTTAGGCATGAGCGATGGAGATCTGGCCTAAAGCCTGGTGATGGTTTAGTCTCATACAAATTTTATTCTCTTCTCTCTTCACTTCTCAAAGTAGAGTATGCCCAGTAACATCTTCTAACTTCTTAAACATTTCCAAATGCTTGGGTTCTTTGCTCTGTTTTCATGTTCATATACCTTCTACCGAACTTTTGGACTCACTGCTGCCTCTAGTTTGTTCTTTATGATTTTCCCCAAAAGGCCCAGGGTTAGGCCATATGTAAGTAGAGATTGCTGGAATTACAATTGAGGGTGCAAGTGCCTAAATCCTTCTTAAAGCCCCTACTCAGCACTGTAAGGTTGAAATCAACAAACTAAAGCCAGGAGGTTCTGAGGCAGATACAAAAAGTTTGAGGTAAGGAGTTTAAATAAATGCCTACTGGTGGGTGCTTTTCATGATGGGATAGGAATCCATTCATGCTGGAAGCCTTTGTGAGGGGACTGTATGAAGTCTTTAATTAAAGTTGATTAAAATGGTAATTTTGAGCTCTGATAGTTTAGAATAACAATTTTTTCTCTCTTCGCTCCACATCTGAAAACCTTTAAACTACTTCAGTGAACTGCAACCTAAGTAATCCTGCTCCTATTTTTAGGGACATAAGCCCTGGCTTCAGCAGGGCCATGGCAGTTAGAATAAGAAGATTTTCCAAGTGTGGAGGATTAGCCTTTGCAGCAGTTGTATGACAAAGCAATATAGTTGCCAGTGATAACAAGGAGGAGGAAAGAATTCGTAATTTATTACATATTCATATTTGCCTTTTTGTAACACAGCAATCTGTGAAAATGCATCCAAAATTATTCTATGTTTTTTGTTTGCTTTGTTTTTGTTTGTGTGTTTTTTAATTACTCAGAGCTTTCAGCTCCACAAATGTCTCACCTCACTGCAGAGCAGAATAGATGAGTACTGGATGCCAGTTCTGTCCTGGAATTGAGAACACTAAGCATCACAGTTTGGGTCCTGTCTAATCCTCGGGTGTGGAGTTAACCTGCTGAGACCTAAAAGCTTCTCTCTTCCTGGTACTGATCTTTGTAATCATGAGGAAAGCAGCTAATTAAATACACAGATGAAAGGACATTTTATTATTCCTCTCTCAGATACTAGCTTTACTCTTCCTGTAAAATCTGTGCTCCAGCTGAGCAAATGAACTGGTGCCCTTAAATTTTATGACATCGATCCTGCACTGGTGAACCTGCAAGATGACAAAGGAGATAAATTACTGAAACAGCAAACCAGCAGAGGATATTGCAGAAGGCTAAGAGGTAAACTTGTCATTAAAGCAAAAAACGCCAACTCACAACTTTCTCTCTTACCCCCCATAAAGCCCCCTCAAACAAAACACCCCAAACTCTGTTATAGTCCCAGCTGGTGAAACACAGGATTTCAGAACTAGCATGGATAACACAAGGTAAGAAATGTGGAGCTCTGTATTTTCACTGATTTGGGATAAATCTCCCTTTTCACCTGCAGAAATTTTCAATGTAAAAAGATGGCAACAGAGACATCAGATATTCTTAGTTACCATAATTTAAATGTTCACCTGGTCCTGCATACATTGGCTTGAATTTCACGCTCTGTAGATTTTTCAGAGTCATCCTTTATTGACACAAATATCCACAAACATCTCTTTAGACTCATGTATAAGTGTTTACAGCTCCCAGGGGATGAATCTCTCTTACATTTTATGCCTCCCTATGGCATGAAGAAGCTATCAGTTCCTGGGAGAATACCCCATTGTGCACATACTGCAAGCTGCTGGAGTGATTTTGTGCCATTTGCTCTTCTTGTGGTGCTTTAGGTCTCACAGCAAGATGTTGAGCTCAGTGGGAAGATAGGAGAGTCTTAAATCCCTGAAGGCTTCTTTAAATTAATTGCTGGTGGGCAGGTGGAACAGCCAATCAGAAACTTCTGTAAAGGAAGTCCCAGGCATCCTTCCTTTTCCACACCAGTGCTTGCTGCAGGGTGGTGTAAAAGCACAGGAAAAAAACAGTGTTCCAGATGCTATGTTTGTTTCTATGGAGAGTCTCATGCATTTTTCTGGACAGAAAAGATACTTTGTGTTTTCAACCAAATAAAAACAGTAAACGTGTGAATCTTCCTTAGTGATTGTAACTGGGACTTAGTATGAAAAATTTTGATTTTTAATCTATTTCACTGGGAATGGACATTAGCAAAGTTTTTGTCCTCTGATACAGACCCACGGTCAGAGTTACAAAGGCATCTTTGGTGCTGATAGATGTACCTAGCAGGATTTGAAAAGCACCTAAGTGTTGCAGACACAAAATTTTAATTGCTTGTGCATAATCCTAAAAGAGACATACCCACTAGTTGACAAATAATCCAGAAATCAGTTATGATATCTCCTAAGTTTCAGGTGTTAGACCTATCATTCCCATAAAAGAGTCCTAAATTTTAGTCCAGGAATCTGAGGTTTCTACAGACTTCATGGGAGACTCCAGCGTTTCTCTTTCCTTTGAAACATGCAACTTGTCAATGCCTGGAGTTGACTCACCGAGGTTTTAAGAGAAATATCTGAAATACTGATCATTCTCATGATTTAGGCTTTGGATTCAGGCCTTTAGGATGTTTTGGTCAGTTCTGCAGCTACAGACAAGGTAGATTTTTTTGTTAGGGTTTTTTTTTGTTTGTTTGTTTGTATGTTCTTTTCTCCTGAGATTAGAGAAATCTTTGGCTTCATCTTTCTTTTCCCTAGACATTACCTTGAGCATCTGCCTGCATGATGCTCAGGCAAGACCAGACTTTGTGCTTCAGTAAACTCAGCCAGTTGGTGTGAATAAGTACCAGATTCCATAAACCAGAGAGGAGTGTATAAGGAAATAGTTTTCGGTGCTAAAATAAGGTGTACAACTTGAAAAGTAGATTTCTGGTCCTAGTTCTTGCTGTGAAAACTTCTTTACAGTTTTTAACCCTTTGGCTAATAAGAGGGTGAGAAATTGAGGATTACTGCCAAGGATTATCAAAGAACATTACCCCTAATACTCCTAGCTGGATATTCTTTTCTCTTGATAGTGTCACTCAGGTTTCTCGCGGTGCGGTGCAGGAAAGGCAGCATGTTGTCCATGGCAGTTGCCCATCCTATCAGGCTCCTTCATGCTAGTCTCTTGGATGTGTGGGTTGGACTTCCCTCAAGTTAAGGAGTCAGTAGTATTTAATGCAATGTTTCCTATCTGTTCTGCTGCAGAAAACATCAACTTCTGCTGCCTCAACTGTAAAGAAATGGTTCCCTTCCTTTGCAAGTGCATTGAATGCCTCTGCTAGAGTGGGGTCTTCAGCAGGTGTGGGGTGTGTGCTAGGCACCAACGTACACACAATGGGCACATGCTGAAGGCATGGGAGCCTAGAAGAACTCTTGATTAGGAGGCATCTAACAAAGCTGATATGCCTCAAAATTAAGTGACAGAAGGGTGCTGCCTTCTAATTTGATTGGAAGTTTCAGTTCCTAGAGAGGCACTTATCTGATTCTTGGAAGAATTACAAGTTTAACTTTGAAGTTCTTCTGCCCTCTGAACCCTAAGTAAAGAATTAAAAGTTTTTCTTGACTTCTGCCTTTACTAACAGCACTCTGATGGTTCAGTTTGTCCTCTATGGAGCCTCAAGGCTTCACTTAGAGTCTGGTTTGACATGTTTGTCAACTTAAACATCAGCATGACACTGCAGCAGAACACTGGTGATTTAGGTGTAAAATAAAATTAAGATAAAAATAGTGCAGGGAAACTTCACATAATGTCAGAGACCCTATCCTGGCATAGTTCCATGCCCTTCAGAATATCCTTCCATTAAACCGATTGCAAAGCTTATATGCACTAGAAATTGAAAGGCAATGTGGGTTTATCACTTAATCTTCAATATTAGTTTGTCCTTTTTTTTTATTATGTGGGACACTTTAGTTGAGTCTCTTCAGAGATGATATAATTTCTTTCTTGGTTTTCCATTTTAGAGTTGTCAGTGGAACAATATTAATCATAGATCATTTTGACCTGAGGTCTCCTCATCAACAATGAGGACCATACTCTGAAATATGTTCAGCTTTCTTTTGAATGTGTCATGAATTTGCTAATCTTCAGCTCACCCTCTATGCCACTCGGATAAATTATAAGCCTAGGGATTCTGCAAATGCTGAGCAGCATCTCTCTCTCTTCTTTTTTTTATTACTTTTTCCTTGCAGCAGAGATTTGTTTCATGTACAATCAATTTATCAGGATATGTGTTAGGCATTTTGAATAAGACCAACATTGAACTGCACTTTCACTGAAACAGGAACTAAATTGATCTTGATATTAAGAAAATAGTCTTTAGAAATACTAAATCTCCATTTTGCAGAAATGCGGCAATTTCACAAGAAAATGAGAGTGAGATATTTACAAAATCATTTATTGACACACTTGGCTGATCTTTGGATTAGAATAAGCTTTTACTTTTTTTCAAATTTCCTAATCGCTGATTATATTGGTTCTGGCTTTTACAGTGCAAACCAATAAATTTCTGTAAATCTGGTTCATTGGGGTTTTTGCAGTGTGGTTCATTATATTGCTACTTCTTAGCTAGATCCTGTTCTAGTGAGGTAAATCCCATGGGAGCTGCACTTAGATCAAACTATGCATACGTAATATGCAGCTGACATTGTTTATAAAGTGCTAATGGAAGTGTCTGATTTTGCTTCTAGTGAAGTTGGCAAATGCAGAATAAATCCTGAAATGAGTATGTATACACGAGCATTATTTGTTGTACACATGTGCCTTTACCTGGCAGATGTGCTAGGAACAGGCAACACTGCTGAGAGCTATGAATATGAAGACAGCACAAGCTTTAGCAAGACTAACAATCCCTGAATGAAAGAAGCAATGGTTCCAGCTTCCCAGATTACTTATGCTGGGATAAAACTGGAATGCTCTGGTTAATAGTATATGTGTTTGCTCCTAATGATATCTTCCTATTGGAAAATATGATTTTAATGAAATTAAAACAGGTTAGGTGAATTTGCTTATTTCACTGAAGCCTCAGATAATCTATTTAGTACCTTAAAAATATTATCTTTCCAGGTCTGTAATATTTTGTTTTTCCATTTTGAAATAGATTTTGAATTTCAAAAATACATAAAATGAAAGAATCACAGAAAAATTCATGTTGAAAGGAACTTAATCCACTCTCCTCCTCATAATGGGATCAATGTTATACTTAAACCAGTTTATAGAGTAGAATAAAAATCAGATATGAGACAAAATATTGCGATTGATCATAAAGAAAAAGGATAAATGATGCTTTCAAGAAAATTTGAAATTGTCTGCTTTTTTTTCTGGTAAGTTATGATCCAATATTGAAAAGATATTCCCAGGAAGCAGAAGTGAAGATGGTAAAATCCAGGGCCTCGAGGGAGGGGGCTAGAACTAGACTTAACACATGTCAGACCAGTATGATCAAGCAGTGTGAAGTCCAGTTTATTAGCTTAAGATGGTGGGTTATATAGACATGCAAATAGTTTACAGTAACAGGTGCTTTCTGATTGGCATGCAAAGTGAAAAGAATGCAAACAGTTCTAGAGTTAAGGCAGCTACCGTGCTAATCCTACAATTTATCTATAATGAAAGCAGACCTTAATAAGGAATTTCTTGCTGCGACACATGGCCTAGCTAACTACACACAGGCCTAAAATCAAGGTCTACAGCCCAGATAGCTCAGAAATCACTCTACAACCCAATCATGGCCGAGGTCTTTAAGAAATTCGGCAACACAGAAGCTCTTTTATAACTCATTTATAACTTCAGTTGACAGCATCACAATGTACTAAAGCTAACACAATATTATAACTACCAGATTCAGCAACTGAAAACCTCAAGTGTGAAAATTAGAGCTGGTGGGCTACACTGTTGTAAATACTGTGGTTTATTTACGCAGAGTGAACACTGACTGTTGTCAGTATAAGTTTCTGCCCTAGAAGAATAGCAATCCAACTTGCATGCTGAGCTCAATCACAGAAAATATGTAATTTCAGCATCAAATGGAAAAGTTTATTCCAAACGGTGAGGTTGCCTCCTCTTTGGATTACCTCTCCTCTTCGGATTCCTCTGCGACTCTGTAGCAGTATTTTAAGAACCGAAATTCCGGAATCAGTGCTTCTGGTTCCCCAAAAATGCTAAACCCTCTTCATTCATCCGGTTCTCACAATCACGGAAGGCTCCGTCTCTCTCCTGTATCGGCTTCTTGAAACAAATAGAAGAGAACCAAAGTTAATCCACTGTCCTGAAACACATAAAATGAAATTAAGCAAGTCTTTCCACATCCCTTTTCCCTACACAGTTGATACCATAACCAGGTAATGGAACATTGGCTTTAAAAAATCAGCCTTCATGTATAAAAGCTATGGATCTTAGTTAAGCATCTAATACAATCTAGAGTGCTTCTTTTTAATTTTTTGACACTTTGATCAGACAAAATGCTGCTGGGAACTTCGTACAATATTTTGATAGAAGTGTGCTATGAAAAAACAATTCCTGTTGCAGGCATGACAAGAAGAGACAGTAAAGGCAAGAAAGCAGAAAACAAACACATATATAAAGACTCACAGTAAAGAGGTATAAAAATTTTAAAAGTTATAACAACGAAGGCAAATAATAAAACCAAAAACAAATGGCAGTGGAAGGAATCTAGGAGACTGAAAGATGAAAAGTGCAGTGAAGCAGCAAAATGAAGAATACAAAAAATAGAAGAGAAAAGGAAAGCAAATAAAAATGAATTATATAAATCTATGTGCAGTCACCCTGCACAGAAATAAGGGAAGTAGAACAACTAGGGAGATGAAATAACCCCAAAATAAAAATATGAATGTAAATTGAAATGTGTGCTTTTGGAAGCTGGGAACAGCAAACAAATTCTGAAATGTAAAGTAATAACGAAAAGCAAGAGGCAGGCCAAGAATTATGAAAGACATTTCTTGTTCACATGTTTAAAGAAGTTTCAGGCTCACTGATTTTAGGATTTTTTTTTTAGGCTTCTGATGGTTCTTTGAAGGTTTGAGTCAGTTCATCCACCAAAAACTTTGTGGAAGAACCAATGCTAAGAAGACAATGTTTGGTGGATAACAGTGAAAAGGGTGCTTTCAACCATGCAAGCAGATGGGGGACAGAGGGAAGGGAATCAGACCTGGGGGTGTTTCTGTTAGATCATCATTCTTCTTAAATACCCACAGTAATCTAGTTGGGTTCTACCACTGTACTATGAACTGTGAACATCTGAAAACTCTTGCAACACAGTGAATGATTATGATGCCCCAAGAGGATAAAAATTTTTGGTATCACTCTGAAACTGTAGTTGAACAATAAGATAACACAGACATGTCCTAATCCTACATCATGGACCACTGTTTTTTTCTTGTGATTCCCTATCCTTGCTCCCCTAAATTCTTTCACTGTCAATAAAGATTTCCACTTACTTAATCTAATTGCTGTTTTGGTCTTCCTTCCTCTCCACCTCCTCTTTCTGTTGTAAGTGCCACATTGGTGGTACCTGCTCATTAGCAAAGGGGACAGCTAGGGAAAGGAGCTTAGGAAAAGCAACTGGAAGCTGCACATAGGTGGTCAGTGAGGAAAAGTGGGCTGATTTAGAGCCAGAGAATTGAATGGATGGCAGACACAAGTAGGGAACAAAAAGGAGTCAATGTAGATAACAGGTATGGCTCAAAAATGCTGTGTTGGCAAATAAGAGGAAATTAAGTGTCTCAAAGCTGAATTGGCACTGACTTGCTGTTCCAGAAGTGTTTTTTTATATTCTTTCAGAAAGTACACATTGAAGCCTTGAGGTGCTTAAGAATGTCTTGTCCCTGCTTGAGGATCACTCAAAAGTGTGTGTCTCCTTGACTCCAGCAGCTTCAGCAGCAGCCCTGGATGTGTGGCTTTTGGAAAACAGCTGGTGCCCAGTCAGCCAGCATGAGTGTAGGAAGATTCAGCCTGCAAAAGGCTGTAGCTATATCACCACTCCCTCTATGACAGTCCTGCACTATTGCTTCTCAAATCCTTCTGTCATAGGGCTACCTAAATCTAAATTATGTGCCTCAAAATGCAGTTTTCAGCTGGTTTCCACAGATCCAAACGATGCTGAGAGGTAACAGATGGAGGTAGCCTGAACCAATTCCCCAAGGAAGGGTCTGCCACTCCAGCAGGGCAGTGTCAGAACTTTTATAATTGCCAGACTGTAGATCTAGGTGACAATTTCCATCTTCAGGGAGGCATCAGTATAGACAGATTTCAAAAAAGTAAGTTAATATTAGCTGCGCTTTTTATTGCATGGTTTGTAGAGGCTTAATCATATTCACATACCAAATTTGTGAGACTCCTATTCTGTGTGAATAGTATTTTTGGTCAAAAACCAGCAGGGTTTATTGAGTGAACAGACACTGGAACATGGAAATATTTTTTTAAACTTATATTGACAATTATTGAAATAATACCTCCAAAGAAATAATGACATGCTGGCACATTCTTTTCTTATTCTAACCCGAGAAAAAAATTGAATAAAATAGTCTATCAATTTCACAGCAGTGAAAGAGTTTTCTTTTTCTCAATGACAATTTTGTCCATTTGGTTAATAGGACAGGAAAGTTAACCACAACATATATTACTTTGTTCTATAGGTACAAATACTAAAAGGTAAAAATGTTTTTTGACATCCTGGAGCAAAAGAAAAGGAGGAATATAATTATCTTTAACCATATTAAAGGCTAAGGAAAAGAGTGTGAATTTGTTTTAGTTAAACTAAATCACCCTACCAGATTTTGCCTTAAACAAAGCCATTTTAACAAATTCTGTCAAATGAAACCCAACTGGGATGAAGTGCCAAGTATTTTGCTGCCAACTCTCTAAATGCCGGTGACATTATCTTCTTATTTTGCCAGTTTAATAGAGAATCAATTGTAGGATGCTACAGAAGCTCAGGTCCATAACCATTAATTATGGTTTCTGTATTAACTACAAAAAAAGAAAGAAAAAAAAAAAAGGTAAAACATTTCCTAGTTTCAAATGTCAAGTTAAGCCTATACAAGGCCAATAAATATACTGAAGATTCATTGCTGTTAGCATCATTGCTAGTTATAAAAAGTACAGTAAAAGTACAGTATTGTTAGAGCTGGGAAAAAGTAAGGCAAAAGACTGTGGAATATAGTAGCATGAAATACTGTATTAAAATTTACAGTAGTGTTCAAAGACACAGTTGTTCAGGAAAGTGCTATGCAGTTAATATGTAAACATCATGACTATAAATTTTTTTAAAAAAATTCCAAACCCAGAGTAATGCTCTTATCCTAGCTTTAATTATTATACGTAACACTCCACATGATATGAGGGTACATTGATTTGGAGATGTGAACCTATTGCAACCTATCTGTCATCAGCTGCAGCAGGCTTTATTTTTCTGTTGAACAAATATGTTTGTCCCTTTCGCCATGTAAAATATCACTTTTGTTAAGTTGGAGGAAGCAACTTGTAAAGAAAACCCCTCAGATTTGGGCTCTAAATTTGAGGTAGCACAACTGTTGGGAACAAATATTATTCAGCAAGGTTGTCCTTAGCCCTTTTTGCTAGGATAAAACCTACTTTTGGGCAGAAAGGGAGGCTCAGACAAAGTGTTTTGGCTTCATGGTTTTTATTGCTATGCTTGGGATGAAAAGACATTTATGGTCTAGCGTCTGGGGGATATACTAAGTTCCTTGTAAATATTAGGTCACCCATTGATTTAAAGCTTTACTTATGAATTTTTCTGGATGGAGTAAACCCAGTAACCCTTCTTTTGAAAATGTACTTTGCATGTACCTTTCATTACACAGCATTTCATTATAAGAAATAGAGCTCGATGACTTGAGGCAATATTCTATTTACAGATAGTTTACTTTTAATTATCTTCTGCCTGTAATGCTTACTGTCACACTGTCTCTTCTATACACTTACACAGATTGGAAGTGGCTGAAACAGAAATAAAATTGTTTGAATTTTTTCTTAAACCTTTGGCTTTTTCAAGGCTTCACACTGCAAATGGAGAATATGGCATTACAGCTAAAATGTTTGGGTATGGAAGGCTGTCATGGAATCATAACAAGTTTATTGGTGTTTGGAAACTTGTGTTTTCCAGTTAGAGCAATGCTTGCTTGCCTGGAGCAGTTGCTGTGGTTATTTTTCCACCATAGCTAGTAGAGGATGATAGCACTGTCAAAGCTACATGTCTCGGCAAAGCCTGATTGCCTTTTCAGGGCTGTTTAGTTTTGCTTTCTTAGCATCTGGAGAGAGTGTTATATGATTTGGACTTCAACACAAATCAGAATCATTGCAACGTGCAAGTGGTAATTTGTATTTATGCACCCAAGTTTATATTTTAGGATATCGCACAAAATCCCTGACAGCATCATTAAATGGTTACACTCTAGTATTTTTTAACCCGTTTTCTACTGACAGCAATTTTATCATACATTCATAATGAGGAGTTTTTCTTCTGGCATATATATGTATTTGTTATAATAATCACAAAATGCCCCAGAAGGACTATTAAATGTGTATGTTTCTACAATCTGTTTATGTAATGCTTACTATATGCACAGCATATATCTGCTTTTCAAGGAAATTGCAATAAAATGTGCAAATAGTAATCTCTTTAAGGCAAAGACTTTGTATTCCAAGTGCATTGCCAGCAGCCAACAATGAAAAACAGAGTAAGATATGTATAGTGTGTTGTCACAAGATACATCAGACGTGATCACTGCTACAAGTCTCCTTTCCCTAAAGGTATTTTTTCTTAGGCTGTCCTGAGGAAAGCAAGCCTTTTGAACAGGCTTGGCAATTTTCTCTGCAGGGTCAAGAGATGTGCAAATTAGAAGTTGCCAAAAATATTTCACAGGCACATACAAAGACCTTGTACTTGTCTTTAAACAGCCAAAGAATCTCAAGTCTAGCGAGTAGACTAGAGATATGTCAAGTGATGAAATTGAATGTGAATGTAAAAGCTTTTCTCTGCTAAAAAAGAACACAGCATTTAGATTAATATTAGCAAACCCTACTATGTCACATTGCCACAATAAGCATCTCTCTCTGGGAAATAAGAATACATTAGTTCAGGTCAATATCTGCTCTGCCATCAGACAAAATTACCTAACTGTCTTTGTCTGGTAATGATAATGACATTGTTAGCCTCCAGGGAGCTGACGTCACACAGCTAAGCAACTCAGGAAGAGCACAGTGTACAAGTGTACAAGTGAACCAGCAAAGACCTCCATGGGTATGGACTGATTCAGCTGACAGATGCTGCTTCGATGCCATAAAAAAATCCAAACATGCTCAAAGCTGCACTTAAAAAAACCCAAGCAACTTGCAGAAGAGCGTTTTAGGCATATAAACAGTTGTAAGCGACCCATCAGGAAAGACACTATTTCAAGAACAGGAGGCGTGACTGAATCAAATCTATGATGCACAAACCACACTCAGACGTATATGTGTGTATTTGCATTGGTCATGGATAATACTCTTTTCTGCCCTAAAAATTTGAAATACTTTGCCTAATCTCTTTCAATGCTTATATATATCTACCTACCTATATGCACCTGCCTACCTCTTGGAAGTGCACTCAGGTCTTCAAAGACAGCCAGGAGAAAGTAACTGAATATCAAAGCCTGTAAATAAGGCTAACTCTACTGTATTATAATCATTGAAGTGGCAGTGGTGCATAAAATCCTTTGCCACTAAATAAAGAATGACTGTGAACTGTTTGAACACTTTATCTGTTTAATAAGAAAGGAACAGCCAGTTTATCAGAATGATTGTGCAGGCTAAGTTAGGAGGATTTTTTTGGTGTTTGTTCAAGGCTTTACATGAAAGTAATTCTCTCTGTATATTGCATTTATTTGATTAAAAGAGAAGTTCAGTCAATACTGCCGTAGAAAAGCCAAGGCATGTCTGAACTCATTAAAGCATCGTTTGTACACTGACACTGATGAAAGACCTGCTGCTGGTGCTGCTGCAAGTCCATTTAGTTTTTATTTGACATCAAGTTGCTTTGCCTGTACTGTCAGAGCTTGTATATGAAGCTACACCACTATGAAAAAAGAGCACATCTGACAAGGAGCCAGGGATTTCTCAAATGATACCTGGACACTGCCTCATTCCCCTGGTGTGTGATATAACAGGTCTGGGCAATCTGCTTTTCACTTGCTTTCTTGCCCGTTTCAAAATGGTGCCTATGCTCTCTCCACAGTCTGCTCCAAATAGCTGCATGTGGGAGGAGATACCTGCAACACAGCTTCTCCTACCCGCAATCCACTTCACACATGTTTGAGACGGGGAAAAGAAATGGGGCAGTCACAGGCACCCGAACTCAGCACTTGGAAAGGAAGTGGCTCTGCTAAAGCAAAATCTTCTGCTGCCAATGGTTTTCAGCCCACTGGGCTGCCAGGAAAATCTGCTGTCAGTGGATGCAGCTTACCTAACATCATAACTGTGCAGACAGACTTTTTGTGGGGCACTCATGAAGGCTGACTTAGCCTGCTCAGGCTCATGTCACCAGACTGCCTCTATAGCCTGGGCAGGAGCAGTGAAGCATGCAGGGCCATTATGTGATCCCGTTTCTCTCTGGTGACTGCAGAGGTGATTATCCTCACCACGCTAAAGTTAGCTTCCATGAAAACGTTTTTAGTCGGGCTTTTATCAAAATGACTGCTTCAGGGTTGAGCAGATTATATTCCCATAGCTCTGTTTTGACATGCTGTTTTGCTTTATTTCTCTCTTCATGGTGCTTCTTAAGCACTGCCCAGAATTTTTAGAAGCTTTAGATCTGATCTGATTCATCTCTTTTGAATAGCCTTGCAACGTTAGCCAGAGAAGATCCTTTTTATTCTCTCTTTTTATCTGCAAGCTAGGTTTCTAAAAGGATTTGTCCCACTCTGCTCGTCTGAAGTTCTCTTCGTTGCTTCCCTTTAATGATTTCTGAGCACACTGGTCAATTCTGATGCTGTTTATTAGGGCACAGAAGTTTCAGAAATACTTGCTTACTGGAAAAAAAATACAGAGGAGAGGCTGAAGAATTTGGCCTTGATTAACCTGGGGAAGAGTGTCTCCCCTGTATATCTATAAGCAAGTCATCAAGAAGGTGGAGCTGGGCCCTTCACAGGCTTGCAAGGTAGGGGAAAAGGCATAAATTGAAACAGAAGAGTTTCAGGCTGGATACAAGGAGAAGCTATTTCTCCAGGTGAACAGTGTCTGAGAGGAGCTCCTCACTCACACTGAAGGTTTCAAGATCCAGCTGAATGAATGCTTCAGCAACCTCTTGTGATGTCAGAACTGACCCTTTTTTGAGTAGGATCTTGAAATAGAGCTCTCTAGAAGTCCTCTCTAGCCTTGATTATTTTGTGATTTGTTTTATCCACAGAGAATCTTAAGTGCTGTTGGGCTTAGGCAGGATTGCCTAACCAAACTCAGTGGGGTTTTTTTTCATTATATTTAGGAAAATATATTTAGGAATATTTAAATATTGAAAAGATTTATTCCTATATATATAGGAATATTTAAAGGTTTGTCTATATTTTTAGCAAATAAACTACTTTGAACTCTCTCTCTATACGTCTATATGTATTAACCTGGGAAAGCTGAATTTTGTGCCATATGAATCAGAACTACAGATAGTTTAAAATCCATTCTTGCAAACGTTCTGGGATTTAGAGTCCTTTCATTCTTTAGCATTGTCTCCATATTATTACTTTCCTCTGACTCTAGAAACAGAAGATTTATATTCCCTCATCAGGAGGCTGCTGAGCCCCACTCACTTTAATGACAAAAATCCCTACAAGCTTCACCCTGTGTGTCCAGTCTGGAAAAGCCCAAATCCTTCACTAAGCCTCAATACCTCAAATGCCCAAACAAAATTTTTACCAAAAGAGGCAGCAGCAACATGCTTCTGGATCCAGAATCACACCCTGCTGTGGTCTCAACTCTTTCTCACCTCCCAATTCTTTCAAGAGAGGGAATGTTTGGATAAGAGTGGAATCAATCATCCTTTCAAAGGCCATGAAAATCTTCTCTCTCACCCTTTACTCCTACAAGGCACAGTGGCATCCAGATGAGCCCAGAGCTCTCACTCCTTTGCCCTTCTAGCACACTGCTACCATCAAAATGAAGGTTGTCAGGCTGGCTCTGGGCTTGTTCTCTTGGCAGTACAGTCAAGCATAATGCTGCTCTGGTGGCTACACTGCACACAGGACACAAATCCCCTCTGCCCTCTGACACTGTTTCCGTGCTTTGTGCATGTGAGACCACTTGGAGTGAGAGGAGAAGAGATGCTCACACAGAGACACTCTCTCAGCATCTAATGCAGACACCTGCTGTGGATATCCTGTCTTTTTTTTTTTCCCAAGAAAGCTTTTTCCTTCAACCCTCACCAAGGTCTTGATTTGTCTCGACCAGGGTTCATCCTCAGAGGCTTGTCTCCCTGTCACAAATTGGCAGAGCATTCTCTTCTCATTCCACCTGGAGAAAATTTGGCAAAGAGCTATATTTGGTAAGCAGAAAGCAAAAGCCCAACTTTGCCCTTTTAAATGACATTTTTAACTTCCATGGATGAATTCCAGCAAGGCAATCTACCCCAGAGTTTCTATTTACCCCATGCAAGATAATGCTACTGCAAACATCGTAATCAACCTGTGTTATTCAGCTGAAAATTACATTTTGGGGACAAGAAAATAAAATTAACTTGTTGAAAGATTGACTGCAATGTTCTCTGCAGGAAGGAATGGCAGGTGAATGGCCCTGGCACAAAAATACCATGGGCAGACTGCTTTGCAGGTCCTGAGCATGGAATGCTGGCTAAGGACACTAGAAGTGCACACAGATTAAGAATTAAGAGGGTTTATAAACATATTCTTCCAGTCAAACAATATTATCTTTAATTCCATCTGTAAAAGGGGTTTGCATGCTACACATGTCTTTTTATATTTGTGAGTGCTAAAGCTGCTTTAGTAGAATGGACAGGTGGGCATTTCATATTTTGGTAGTAAATTAAGCAATGGCTAATTTTGATTCCCCAGGTATTCATCCAAAAAGATTGGTAAACTTAGGTCTCAATATTACTTTCTAGATGTATTCACTTCATGAACTTACTTCTTGAAATCCTTGCAGTCCTTGATGGTTTTCAGTGTTAAATATTGTTTGTTTGTTTTTTTCCCTCCACCTCAAGAAACTACAGCTTTGGGATTAAGAAAAGGGAATTTTTATATTAAGAAATCATTATTCTTGTGAAATAACTAGGGTTTTTTTTTTTTGGGGTTTTTTGTTTGTTTTTTTCTTTCTTTTTTATTAAGAGTTTCTGCTCAGATTTCTTTTTGCAAATATTTGTTTGAATTCACAACAAAAAACCTATTCATATTTGTTTTAATGGAACACCATTTTGGAATGATAATTGGAACGGCTTTTCAGTGGAAGAACTACCCCAAGTAGCAAACACAGCTATGCCAAATACATTTATTACAATCCATATTGAGAGAAATTCAGTCCCCATCAGGCAAAAACTAAATAAAAAAAAAGAATGTTTAAACAAGCAATCTGCTTGGTGTTTATCTACACATGGGCACACATGCCTAATATTCCTTCTGACAACCATTTATCTTTTCCCTACTGATTCTTTCTGGTGCTTCATGTTATTTATTGGGTTTTTCATTATAATTTTTCCAGTTTTATCCCAAGTTTATTATGTGATTTATAACAAAAACAATGACCTCTGCTCTAAATAATCTGCATGCTGAAAACAACATTAGACTAATATTCCACAGGATACTGAAACACTTCACTGATTGCTACAATAAAAGTCAAAAGGATTGATTGTATAAGAATTCCTTCAGGTCACTAGATTGCTGTGGCAGGTGCTGGTTTATTTGCAAATTCCAACAAAAAAGCTGGTTTCCAGCAATGTAAGATTGTGAGGATAGGAAAATTACAATGCTTGGAATATTTCTGCAATATATGTCAACTTTTTCATTTCCATGGGTTAGACAAGTGCAGAACCCATAGCAGATTATGGGTTGTTTTGGGGAAACAGAGAGGACAAAGTGCTTGCCAATATTTCTGAAGAATTTGATATATGCATTCAAATCTAAATACAAGATTATCTTGATGAAGTTCTGTAAGTTGATAATTGTTATTGGGGTTAAATTAATGTGTCTGTGTGTATACATGCATATACTATGCACATCTATATATTCAATTGGGCAATTCTATCTGATTTCTATTACCTTTTGCACAAAGACCTGGTGGGGTAGACCTATGAAGGGAAAATGAGTTACATGTTTGTCAACATCGTATACCTAAACTCTGAAGAAGAAACAGAAAGGAAAAATATATTTTCCAAGCTGACCTCCTGTGGTTATCACAACATCATCTTAACATGTTCATAAAAACGCTGATTGCAGTGTCTGCTCTCACATGTGGCTCTCTTTAGCTCTCCTTCCTTCTATCCCCATGCAAGAGTTAGGGGGTTGAACTAGGTTACTTCCTAATTGTTGTCACTCTGTAATATGCCATACATATTTTCTTAGTGAAACATCAAAAAAGGCACCTGTTTAATTTGAATGTAGAGTACCTTAGTTCTTGTGAGAACATGTCCTGCAGTCTTTCAGACACATAAGAGAACATATAATTGGGAAATAAAATTTAAAGAAAAGTTGAATCATTGAAACACTGAGAATGACTCCAATCATCGTCTCTTCTCCATGTCACACCTTTAAAATTCAAATGAGACTAGTATGTGTACCAAGTGACACAGTAGATGAGGAAATTACAGTAACTTCAAGATCTGAGTGTCGTTGCTCGGTGCCATTAGAGTAAGGTTCAAGGGACAGATTCGGTAGCATGGACTCTGTCATATCCGTGATATTGTGGCAGCACTAGAGTATGCTCAGCTCTAAAAACAAACTGGGAAGACTGGTAATGTCTCCTGAACTCAGAATTGGCCTCACTTGTCTCTCTCTGAAGTGTAGCAAGATGGAGTGCATCTTTTCCCAATATCCCAGATGGTTCTTGTGCAATCCCTGTAACTTTCAGTCTCCTATTCCCTTCCCGCTTTTCCTTCCAAAATGCCACTGACTATGAATAATTTAATTTGCCTGCCAGAGTTCTCCATCACTTTCTCCAGCCTTAAGAGAGTAACTTTCTAACACTGTATCTCAATGTCTCCTGGCAGAATATTTTCCATCTGCTTTTTGGATGTGTGAGTGTGGGAGGGGCAGAGGAGGCTGGGATGGCGGGGGCGGTGTCAAGGAACAGCGCCAAGACATACTGCTCTTGTTGAAATGATCTACTGCTTCCTTTCTGTTTCCACAGGGCTTGGTACACTGCTCTCACTTCTCTTCAGCGTAGCTGCTGTTCTTCATTTCTTCCTGAGGTAAGGATAAGAAGGAAAGAGGAAAAGAAAGTCAACTTCTCAAAGCATAACTTTCGGAGTGTGTTTAGATTGGAAAAGTCTGTGAAATAAAGCTTTTATTCCATTATCCTGGGCTTTGTCTCACTTAGCATTGTAGCTTGCATGAAAAGTATTTTAAGTGTGAGTATCTGATCTGAATGGACAGAGGGAGCCAGGCAAGAACGTGGCACCCACAAGGAAAGGGAGCTTAACTCCATCTCTGGCAGAGATTACTCGGGGCATGGCTCTAGGAACAGGGGGAACAAGGAGATTTTTGGTTATCACAAAATGTAAATAACATAAAGCCATAGCTGTCCTCCAACATACTATTAATAGGAATAAAATGGTTATTTGCCATGTGGATTTTAGGGGTTTCCCTTTACAATGAAGAAATCCCAACAATGAATAGTTTCCCTCTATTTGAGCTGGGAGGACCCAATAAATCTTAGGTCTTCCCTGCATCTAGACGTGCCTTTGAAGTGGTTTTCTGTGGCAATACATAAATAATGGGAATCTGTAAGAGACGTCCTGAAGCAGTCTTTAGGATTGCATTGAAGTACAGTTATATAATAAGAAGAAGCAACTTGGATAGCTCATGAAAGTCAAGAAACATGACAGCAGGCATTATGCTTAAAGTGGAACTTATTAATGATAGATTAAATAATGCAGTATCCTGTTCTCCTAAAAGACTATTCAGGCAGTTTGATGCCTGTGGCTATGCCTGGTGTGGTGCACCCCATCACATTCAATCACAGATGCTCAGTCCGGCTGTGCCGGGACTTTATGTAAATAGAGACCTCTTGGAAACCCCACCCACCTTTGCCACAAGCCAAGGAACTGAACTCATTCTGTGGTGCAGTATTAGATCATGGAAACAGAATGCAGAAAGCTTTGTGCAGTTCTGCTGCTGCTGTTGACTTGTAATGTGGAAAATGGCTGCTGACTGCTCCATTTTCGTTGTGATCTTGTGCATTCCTTTCTTCTGAGTTCTGCTAGGTACTGTGACAATTCATCTAAATTATATAGCTTCTCAGGGGGTAATTGATTATTACATTTGATAGCATTTTATGCATATCATGTGTTTTCTTTAGTAGATACTAGTTTGAGCATATCTGTATGACTGACAGGGAGTTGGATGAGAATTTCCCAGTCTTGAAAGTTGTGATGTAAAATTATCTCACTTAGATGTTCATGGGATAAAGACATGACTTTTCCTTTTGTTTCTAAGAATCATTAAAGCTGAATTATGCTCTTCTATTGCAAAGTAGAAAACTTAGTTACTGATATCTATTTGTCAGTGGATATATCACCACTTTTTCCCTCCATAGTCTTAGCTGAGTTTGACAGATGAAAATCTATATGCAGCTGGGTAATTAATTTATACTTTGTCAAAGTTAGGAAAAGATTTGAATGGCAATTCAGAAGAATCTGATGCAATGCTTAAGTTAGATCATTGCTCCATGTACCTTACAGTGTGTACAAGACAAAGACTGAAATCTACAGCTTTGTTCTATTTTGCATTAAATTGTAGGGTTCTTTTTTCTTCTTTTTTTTGAGCATATGCCACCAAGCATGCTAATGAACCAGTCAAAGAATCAGCTGTACTAACAGTTAATGAGAATTCTAAAAGATTTATTTAGCCTAGCATCATCATTTCAGTGAAGATTCAAAGAGGATTAATTTGATTTATGTCAAAATGGAGGAATCTTTATATAATCTGCAGTCAAACTTTCATGAATATATTTATTCAGACTTGCAAAGTTCTTAAAATTCATGTATAAAAGGCTATGGGAGAAGAAGACAATATTTATTTATATGTAAATTATTCTTTTTGTGCATAAAATCTATTTTAGGTTTCAAATGTGTTTATATCTCCACTTTGCAATGCTTGGGAATTTGCAGGATAAAATGTGGAGCTTTTGAAATCGATGGGTTTTGTGGGTTATTATAACAGAGTCCAATATTCATTTAAAAAAATCTGATGGGCAGACACAGGTAAGAAAAATTATACAACATAATTCTTGAGGGCACTCTATCATACCTCAAAAAAATGTTTTTCTTCAATACATATCACACATACAGAATACACAGTAGTGTGTTATCAGCATTTCATTGCTCTCTTTTGGAAAAGCTGCATGACTCACATACCCAAGTAAAAAACTCGTGCTAATAACGTCATTTCCATGCATCAAAATTTCACATACAACTATATTGAGCATGGAAAAGACAGCTAATTTTAAAACCAGCAGGACTTGTAAGTGCATCGCTGTTCCTCAAACCCCACACCATTACCATTTCCAGGAACTGTGTATGGCATTAAATGGCTTTTCATACACCATTTCCATGGCTGTTCATGCACTACTGCTTCCACACAATGACCCCATATCATGCATGATGATGCTGAGTCACAGATGGCTTTAATACAAAAAGCTTTGTGTTGAGCCATTTTCTTCACATACACATTGAAATTCAAATTATTCATGAGTAACTGTACTTTTCTTAGACAACTTGGGCTGTCTAAACTCCAAATTAACAAGATTATTTATGCTTGGCCAGAAAAGAAAGAAATGATAGCATGTGGTATCAAATGACCTGGCTGGCTTTTACAATGTCCTTCTGTTGGTGTTTTTTTGTTTGTTTGTTTGTTTTGTTTGTTTGTTTGGTTGCTTGCTTTTTGTTTTTGTTCCTTTTTTTGTCTTATGTTGGTGGGGTTTTTTTTTAATGTTGTGCTGTCTATTAGGGCTTTTTAAACAATAAAGAGAATTAGCACATGAATGCAATCTCTTAGTCTGACTTGTTCTTTCCAAGACTTTAGCTGGACATTTCCAAATCAGTGGATGCTAATCCAAAACCAACTATGAGAAAAAAAGCACTTTACTTGATCCAAGTGGCTATTAGCAATTGATATTAACAATAAAACACATAAATTAAGCAAATCTTCCAACTGATATGTGTTTAGGCATATAACATCAGGAAAACAGTAGGTCTAGTCTTCTTTGCACTGACTTCACAGCAAAACACAGACTCTATTTCACTTCAGTATTCTTTCATGCTTGGTGAGGGTATTTGCTAAAACATTTAGTCTCTGAAAGGACTTTCCTGCTCTCTGGCTCTGGCCAGTGTTCTCTGTCAGCCATCATGTTCAGCACATATTAATAATGTTACACTTCAGTGATAAGAAATTTACATCTGGTACTGTCCAACTCACTGTATGGATCCTGCACAGAACTGTTTAGACATTCAAAATGAAGTAGTAGCCTTGGTATTGCCTCATAAAAAGTGAGGTAGGGAAAATCCATTTTATTCTTAATTTTAAATAGTCACATATGTTTACTTTCTTGACTCAGAGAACTAAGATGTGCAGAGTAATGCAACATTCTCAGCCAGAGAAACCCAAAAAACTGTACGCACGTGGAAGGGATACAAGGCTGGTCCAGTGGAGCTCCCATGGGCATCAAAAGATATTCTGCCACTGCCATCAGTTGGAATAGAGTCTGGGGACCTCTGAACAATTCAAAATATAAAAAGAAACTTTAGGAAAAAAATTTGAAAAAATTAGAAAAAAGCTTCTTTGACAAAAGTAGTAAAATCTATTCCTCCCTAAATGAAACCTTAATATGAAAGAACACGTTAGGAGATTCAGTTAGAGCAGCAGGATGGAAGAAGTCAGGCTTTGCATGAATCACATCAGGCTAGAGCACAACTAGCAATGACAGGCTTAAACCCACCATAAACAGGCTGACTTATCTAGTGATGGAAAGCTGACAGAGGCTTTAGAAGGGCAAGTCTCACTGTCTCCTCTCTCCTTTCTAGTCACCAGACTTAACAGAATATGCAGGAACATGATATCTCTGAGACCTCTATGTTTGTCCTATCTTGTTGTAACTGGCTAACTCATTAGGCAGTTATTAGGTGGTACTGACAGATGAATTTAAAGACCTTGTTTACTAAAAACCCAGCTGAAAATAGGATTGTAACAGTGTTCTTTAGGTGACACTCTTAGCATGATTTTAATTAAAGAGTCGTTTTGTGTGTAGCTATACAAATAAGCAATCAGGTTATCTTAAAGTGATTTAAATGGAAAGAATCTATTTCATTTCACTGAAGCAGGAAAAAATTCTGCACAGAACAGTTAATAATGATGGTCTAAATATCATCTGCTACTGCAAAATGCAGGTTCTGTGCTCAGTCAGTTGTGTTATGATAACTGTTATGTAAAGTCAGGTCATGTGAATGTAATGCCATTTAATGGGAGAGGTTATAAAATCAGCTCTCATCTGAACAAAAATCCATTACAATTTCCCATTCTTGCCTTTACAAGGGATAAAAACTTTGGGGTAGCCTACATATCTTGGCTCTGAACATATGATATTTCACTTTAAAAGAATGAATTTACTTTTCCTTGGCCCAGAATGTAATTCTAAAAAGCACTCACCTATGCCCTTATACTGCAATGTATATATGTTTCAAATACAGGAAAGCTAATTTTAAGCTATAGAGCTTCAGATCATTAGGATTGCAGCAGTATGGTGCTCACTACCACTAACCTCACAGTTATTTACTTTGCATTTTGGCTTTTAATATCTCGTTGAGCCTAACATTTCCTCTGTCACCTGTGCCTGCATCAGGTGATAGAGTTCTAACTCAGAGTAGTTCCTGTTCTGTGTAATGCAACAGCATTGTAATCAGTAAAATCAAGGAGTGAAAAATCCCAAAAGGTTTTGCCTTACCCTGCTGGAGAACAGCTAAATATGGAAAATAATATCTTCACAAACCACACCATTTAACAAATTAATTACCTTAATATCTTATCACTATGTGCAAGAAGTGGCAGGTTCCCCTCATATATGCCTCTATGCTTCCAAAGTTTAGATCTTTGTCCTACAAGAAAAAAGAGTAAATTTTACATAACTGACATCATACCCTTCACAGAATGACCTAGAAGAACTACTTCAGTTTTTTTCTTCACAGGATGAAAAGTGTAATCATTGCACAGAAAAAGAAATATTGGACTGTATTAGAGACCTTAGAATTTTTTAAGTCAATTTATTCAGAAACATAATTTCCCAGACATGAGATGCAGGATGCTTCTCCAGGACTTTTGGAAAACAGACTCCTCAAAAAAAAAAAAGTAATATAATGAAAGCAATGCTCTTAGATCAACCATGAACTTGAACTTTGTCAGTGATTATTCACAACAGAAATTTGAATATTTTTTTCAAGGATGTATAATGAAAGGAGTTATGTCATCCTCTAAAAATGTACTGGTTTCTGTAAAATATTTATATGATCCTATGCTGTGAAAATAAACTGTAGAAAGAATAATATATTAATTATTACAAGAGATCATCTTCCACCTAATTAACATATCTCTTGAACGTCCTCTTAACATATACTGTGGATGCTATCATGTTGTAATGTGCTATTTTTATAGTCTGTCCTTTTTCTAGAAGTAAAAATGGGATGAGTATCATTTTGGATATGGAGATTTGCTAGACAAACTCTCTGTAAAGCTTCCCACATAATAATATTCCTTTGACTTTCAGACTGTGGCCTCACTTTTAAAATGCATATGCTGCACATGGAAATATTTCATATCTCTTTGGAAGTGAAATGAAAGTATATTTTAACATTTAAAAATGTCAAGATATTCTCTTCTGATTTTTCTATTTCTTAAATAAATGCAAAGGGAAAGATTCACAGCTGTGGCTGTCATAGGGCCAGGACAGTGCCTTTTCCCTTGTTTCCTTTCCTAAATTTAATGGAAAGCACTGTATGATTAAATAGTGTATATGAGGACAGGAAATGAAATTTGTGTTATCAACCTTTAGATACTGTCCAGTTTCTCCAAGGGGCCTAGAAAAGAACTGAAATCACAGTTTAAGAGTATTGCATTTACAATGGATACATTATCCAGGACACCAAGACTTCTGGTGTTGCATGTGGAGTTTGGGAAACCACATTCTACTTATACTCACTCCCACTTCACTTCATTTATGTTTGGAAAAATTCATCTGAAGAAAAGGTATAATTCACCTATTACAAGTGTTGTCCCAGTCACTCATGTCTGCTTTGCATGACTTGTGCAAATACACAATGATATCCCCACTAATTTAAAATTACAGAATATTCTCCCCATCGTTGTTCTCATAGCTAGGCAAAACCAGGAAGGCTGACATTTATGTGTGTTGCTTTAATCTGATTTGCTTTCTAGAATCATTTGGAGTCCTATTCAACAAAATTTTTAGGGCCTTAGGCTGGTGTTGGTTTCACTTCCTTTAAGACACCAGCTGTACTAGTGAGCTCAAAGGTGGTTAGATCTGCTCTGAGTCAGAGCAAAAAGAGAAAACATTTCTTGCCAGAAGCATCAATAGTGGCTAAATATTTATTCCTCAAAATAGACCTTCAGTTTTCACTAAGTCAAGTTAGCTGTTATTTTTGTTGTCTACGCTGTAAGCAGATGCATTTACAAACATGGAAACGAGTCTTTCACTTCCTCTCTTTCCATGTTTTGTTTATTATTTTAAACAGTTTATAAAAATTTCTAGGAGCAGTACAATCCTTCTTGATGTCAGCCTTCAGTCAAATTACAAATTTCTTGAAGAGTAATTGTGTAGTGATATTCTTCCTAATAGAAGGTACATTATGAACATTCAATGTATATAGAGGTTAATGTTTACATTTGATTATCTGCCTGTTTTGCACTCTTTGCTTCTGAGATGCTTTTAAAAATTATTTTCTTAGTTATTTGCTTTTCAGTGAATATTTTATTTGGCCTCCTGGTTGTGTCTCCTTGTTTTTTCCCTGAAATAAAAAACTAGTCACATTTCAGAGTCTGTATTTACATTGTTAGTCAGTCCTCTACCTTGTAGCCTACTGTTTCTGTTGTTTTCTAAAGGGTGTCCCAAAGAAGATATTTGAGGGGTGTAATTTTTGACTCGCTTTAGTAGGATTGCACACGTTTTATGAGTTTATCTTAGAAGGCGAAAATATTTTTATTCACTTATAAATATGGTAGTATGTGTTTACACTTAATTCAGTACAAACAGAAACCATTACTCAAGAATGGTGAGTAAACAAAAATCACAAAAACTCTCTCTGATAAACAGAGCATGAAAGAAATCAGACTGGATGATTGGTGTCTATGTTTGCAAATATGGTTTGAAAGATTCAACAATAGTAGTTATGGTTACCATAAGGAAACTCCATGGTGAAAAGCCACAGGCATTAGCAATGCTATTAGGCAGTTTGAATACACTTCTAGCAAAATAGGGTATGTTTTAAATATTGGAGTTTTAAAAGTTAGATAAAAAAGTTTGATTAAAGCAAATTTCTCTGAGGCCTGACCTTGAAGGTTGTCATGTTAAATTGTTACACTGTATAAAACTATGCTTTACTTAAATTCAGAAAAAGTAGGATGGCACATAATACACAAGAAGATATTTTGCTTTATTATTTTTCTAACTAATATTTTAATTTGCTCTTTTTGGTGTACACTACTTCCTTATGCTCCCTTAAATCAGCTATTGATGTCAACCATGCAACAACAAGCTTGTTGTTATACCCAAGTTGTTGTCCCTGGTATAGCTTCTGTAGCAGAAATCTACATTTAAAACATTGACCTAGAAAGATAAAATACATTTTATTTTTGGAAACCACAAAATTTCAGATGTGTTTACAAAATGGGAATGCCTATCAGACTGTGCAGCCCTGCTAAATTGAGACAATGCACACACAGACTACAAGTACTGTATAGGAGTGCTTCTTGACCACATGGTGACAGTGTAAATTTGTAGTGTTAGTGTGCCCCATTTGGGAAGGCCACTTAAATCACTAATACCCAGGACTCTAACGAGCAATAAAAGTACTTCAGATACAGGACACTAAAATTTGTATGACTACCCTCTACAAGTGTGCTGTCTTACAAATGTTCCTCTCTGTGTGTAGAGAAGCAGAGATAGGTCCTTATAGTGACAAACCTCTTTAATATCTGTCTATATATAAGTTTATCTAGTTATTTATAAAACTATATAAGGTTTCTAAACTATATTTGTATCTCTTTCTCTCAGCAACCATGCCTTCTGCTATTTTGAGATGATAGTTGATATCCAAATGAATCCTATTTGCTATATTCAGCCCATCTTTATTTTTGGTTTCTTATAACTAATGGCTGTGGGTCTCATCAGTTTGACCTTGAAAAGATCTGCTATTTGCCTCATAGGACAATACAGATATGATGTGCTTATGAAAGGGTAACAGAAGTTAGCAATCATGGACTAGAGATGAATTCAAATTGAAGATTTCGTATTATAAATGGAGTTGTGGACAATATGTTACTTCTCATTGGACAAAAAATCAGGAAAGTCATATTCTAACTCTTCCACCATCTCTCTGCAACCTGCAGCTCTGAAAGTGTGCTATAGGTTCTCCTTGTTCAGTGCTAAATTTGGACAGAAAACGAAATTAATCTCATCTAACTTTAGACCACTCCAGTGAAGAACCAAGCTGGTCACCCCAGCCCCCTTTACAGGCACGTAGACACAGTCAGGTGAGACTCACAGGCTTTGTATGAGATGGATATTCACTGATCAGCCAACTTGCAGTTATCTGCATGGGTTTGAAGGAAGTCTAGTCTTAAAACCTGATGTTTAGGCAGATATCACCCTCACCGTCAGCTGAAGCTCATGGAAGCTGCAGACATTCAGCGCTACTGAAAACCAGAGTCCATTTCTGACACACATAATTTGCAATGATTCTTCTTTGGCCAGGCTGGAAAAGCAATCTGATCTGTTACCAGAAATATGTTACAGAGGAAGTGACAAAAATGCAGCTTTAGATCTTAACTCAGCCGCAAAGCTGTTTTAATAGTTGATAAACTCTGTAACCATTTAATAACCTCAAGTGTATTTATGATTTCTGAGAGGTGGTCAGAGTTCATATGGTGGTGGGATCCAGAGGAGAGTCTACAAATAAACAAAGTTGATAATGAGCTAATTCTTCAATTTCAAATTTCACCATTAAAATATGTTCAAAAGTATAGGACTGCATTCAAGTTTATTTTAGATACTGCCCGTCTGCAGTTGCTGAAGTTGATTCAAGAAAGCATTCCGTCTGAAAAACAAATGCAGTAAAAATGCAGAATATTTTACTGGGAGGTTGTGAGATCTACCTATTTTTAAAGTTCGTCTTCCTCTAGTAGATCTCATTTTTAAGACATAAAATGATATACTAGACACATCTTTTCAAAAATGGAACATTTCCTTTTGTCAAAGCAGTGGATGCCAAATGTATGTGTGGTAGAAAGTACTGTGCATGTGCATACAGGATAGAAAAAAGGGATAGAAACCTTTTTGACTTCATGTTCCAGAGAATCTTGTTTAATGTGATAAAGGTTTTATAAGAGACTTAAGAAAGGGTTAAGAGCTATCATAGACTGGTTTGAAGGAAGGGGAAAAGGAAGAAGTTGAACCAAGGCAGTGCCTCAAATGTGACATGACATGATGGAGCATGGCACAAACTGCAGCAAAGCAAAACTTCCTCTCCCATGCTTCTGGAAAATAATAGCTTTCCTTACTCATGAGATTGTGTCTTGAGTGCAACTAGGGCTTCCTGATGTCAGGAAAAAAAGATGAGACCACACTCTCCTTTTGAAAATTTGTTTTCAGTGGTGATCTCACGTTAAATTCCACTTCCATTGAAAGAAAAATACTGAGGATATTGGAGTATGGCTTGGGGCTTGAGGTACTGAGATGACTAGAGAGTAAGAAACATAAATACCTCAGATCTGGGCCTGCATGATGATACTGATCCTTAGCATAAACCATGAAAATAAGAAATAAAAACTCATTCTTTTTTGCCCTGCAACACTACGTATGTATTCAGGTTATCCTTTTACTGTTACAAATGTATGATCTGAACATGTTATCCTGGACTAATTTCAACAGACTGCATTGTGCTGCTAGAATCTGTGTGAATGCATGGATTCTTGACTATTAAAAAAAGCTAGTTCTTTCCATCATGACAAAAAGAAGCCAGTAGCTATTTCACAAGACAGAAATACTGCTGAAGGTGGTTGCAGCATCTCATTATATTGGATTGGCAAAAGCCCACACATGAATTGAAATGGCTGCTTCAATGGAGTGGATAATAGTGAGCTACAAGACATTTTTTTGACATTTTTCCAAGCAAAGAGTGTAGCAAAGTAATAAACTAGAATATAAGTGAAAATCAGGAATCCACGTTCAGCTGCTGCAGCTTACATATATTTGCCCATGAATTACAAGCAAGAAAAAACTTTCTTACCATGTGAACATGGTAAAATATTTGAAGAAATAGGGCAGAGAATCCCCAACTATGGAAATATTAAAAACTCAATAAATCTTTTACCAGCCTGGTTTAACTGGCCTACTTCAAGCAGGGTTTGGACTAGACGCCCACTAGACATCCCTTGCAGCCTCATTTATTCTATGATTAGAAAGGTTGGGCATTGATTGTACACCTAAGGCAAAAACCATCAACTTCAGGGTAAAAATCAGAGTGAAAAGCAAGACAGATTTCTACAGGCAAAATATATCACAGAATAAAGAAGCTTATTTTTGAAATGGTTTCTCCCAACAGCTCTAAGAAATAGAGGTAAAAATGCTTGCCTTCAGGTCAAAGGAAATTTTCCAATTTAAGTTTGAGACATTCACTACTTAAAGTTATGCTAATAAATAAAAGACACCAAAATAGACTTAATGCTTTATCTTTAAGCTAAAGGTAGATGAGAAAACACCAGTCTTTACAGTTGCAGGTTTTCCATGCAGAACAGAAAGATGAAAATGAAAAACATTAAGAGCTGCATTGTTTCTGGGATGCCATAAGGTTTGAACGCTGACTAAGGAAGAGGTACAATAAAGACTTGACTTCAGTAAAACAATACAACGTTTTCGTGATGCCTTCTCCTGGACAAACTGGCAAGATACAAGTTGGATGGGTAGTCTGTAAATGAACAGGAAATTTCCTCACAGGCTGCACACGTAAGGTGGTGATCAGAGGTTTTTAGCAGCCTGTGAAAAGTGGGATTCCCCAGGGATCAATACGGGACTCCACACGGTTCAACATCTTCCAAAATGGTCTGGACAATGAAACTGAAAGCACCCTTGCCTAGTTAGCTGATGACACTAAACTGCGTGGTAAGGTGGACCAGAAGGAAGAACCATCTTACAGAGTGTCCTGGGCAGGTTGGAAGGGTGGGCTGGCAAGAACTTTGCCAAATCTAACAAAGATAAGTGTGAAGTCCTGAAGCTGGAATGATAAATTGAAAGAGTGCAGGACAAGCCAGGTTTTGTGTGGTGCAGGACCAGCCTTGCTGAAGGGGACCTGGTGCAGGATGAACAGGAGTCAGCAGTGCACTGCTGTAGCAGCAAGGGTAGATCAGATCCTGGGCTGCATCTGAGGGGGCATTGCTGGAAGGAGCAGAGATCAAATCATCCTGCTCTGCTCAGAACTTGTCAGGCCACACCTGGAATGCAGAGTGCAGCTGTGGTCCCTACAATTTGAAAAAGATGTGGACAGACTAGATAGAGTCCAAAGGAGGGTCACAGAGTTGATCAAAGGGCTGAAGAACATGCGCTGTGAGGAAAGACTGAAGGAATTTGTTCTTTTGTGCCAGGAGAAGAAAAGGCTTAGAGGGGACTTCATCACAGTACTACTGTAGTTAAACAGCAACTACAAAGAGGAGCTATATGGAGCAGACAGGGAGCAATCATCACAAGTTGCACAGGGACAAGTTTAATGTCCGTATCAGAAAGAATTTTTTTTCAGTGAGAACAGCTAATCACTGGAACAATCTCCCCATGGATGTGGTAGAGCCCTCTTTGTTGGAGGTTTTCAATACAGAGTTGGACAGGGTGCTACAAAACCTTGTCTTGGCTCTCTTATCCGTGCAAGATGGGACCACATGACCTTTCAATGCCCATCCAACATAGGATATTCTGTGATTCTATGAAAGAGGAAGGGACAAAGTATATTTAACACCACTTGGAATGCACCTGTGTGTTAAGGCATTACTTCAGCAGGGAGCATGTGGTCAGCAGTTGATTTCAGCAAAGACTTGTAAGGGTTTGGTATCTGTGACCTCTGATTATTGCCTATAGCGACTGTTCTCCACCAGCTCCCAAACTCACTGAACCACTCTCACACAGCAACAAGCACACACTCACCCTTATAATTTTCCTTTCAGTTGCTTCCCTGGCACTAAAACTGCAAACAAAAAGACTGTCTTTCCAACACTTCTCTCACTGCCAATCCTCCTACATAGGTTACAGGAGGAAAGTTTCCCTTGGTCAAGTATGAAGAGGAAGAGATTTAATAAAAAAGTGTGGAGCTGTACTGGAAGAACTGACAATCTGGAAGGAAAGGAGAGGAGAGTTAGCAAATATTGATTCATGTTCCTCTCTGTCTCTTGGGACTGAACACAGTAATCTCAAATCTCTGTTTCTTTATTGCCTGGAAACTGTACCGCCCATATGTCCCCAGCTCATGGCAGAAGCAGAGCTAAACAGGAGATAATTTATCCTTGCTGTTCCACTCTCAGCTCATGCTGCCATGACAGTTCAAAAATATTTAAACGTCTACGGTATTCCTTGCCCCGACATGTGTGCCATTACAATTGGAATAGTTTATGACATTTCAGCTGTTCCCTAGTAGGAAAATCTTACTGGAATTGAATGCTATAGATCACTCAAGTGCAGGCCACCTTCCCATATGTGACTAATAGAGCTGCATTTGACTATGAACTTTTTTCAGCTATCTTTATTTTTCTGTAAGGGAGAGATATTCTTCAATGTCTAAGAATCTCAACAAATGATTCAAAATTATTGTTAAGAGAATCACAGTACGATATATTGCAGTTTGCTAAGCAAGGAAGGATGCTCTTTGTTCTATGGTGGCAACTTTCTGATATCCTTCTCATGTTGCCTATATATAAAAAACAAACAAACAAAACCAACAAAAATCTTCTGGGTTTATTTATTTATTATTCTAACAGAGGACTGTACCATCCTGAAAGGATCCTGCCACTTTCTGACCGTATTACTTCTGACATCTCACTTGTAATCTGAAAAATGGAACCACATCTTATTTCAGGCAAGTTTTACTAATTGTTTTCCTGCACAAAATATAAATTGCACAGAAAAAGAAAAAGTTAGGGAGTGAAAAACAAACCCTTTTACTAGTATGAAGGCTTAGCCCTCTGCTGGTCTTTTTTATTCTCACAGATTGCACACAGGAGTCTGGATGGTTTTATGGGTGACTTTGCTTTCTGTTTCAGGCATTTAAACTCCCCTTTGAATGGAGTTTGGTATGTAGTGAGGTAAAGCAGGTCAGTTTAGTTCACTTGAACATGGCAGTGACATGGCAGTGTAACAGAGCCCCACCTTCCTGTGCCTTTATGTAAGAGCTGAGGAACATGTCCCAAGACCTGGAGGTACTCAGTGTCCCCAGACCTTACAAAGGGAAGGTTGGGTCTCTGATACCCAACCACTGAATCTCCTGTTTTAATCGTGCTGAGTCTCCTCAGTTACCTCGAGACATTTCAGAGTGTAACTTTTTATTCATCTTTTATATCTTATTAAACTTTTTTTTTAATAGAAGAAGACTGGATATTCGAGGTTTAGTTCAACTACTGTAAGCCAGGGACAATCAAAACCATATATTGTGATGCTTATCAAGTTTTCTTCCTAATTTATGAAGACTGTGTGGGAGAAGACAACAATCTGTACTCAGGAGAAATGGAGTGAATCAGCCTGTTCCTTATGGTGAAATGTTCTTTTAAACAGCTGGTGTACCTTGTAGAAATTAAAAAAACCCCACCAACAACAAATAAATAAACTCCAGATTCCACTTTAATAAGCCTCATTTTAAAAAAAAAAATTAAAACAAAAATACTGCTCTACAGTCTACAGCCTTAATGCGATATTTGGTATTGTTTGGAAACATAGTATAATGCTACTTCCTTTCTATTTGGCTGTAGAAGCAAGGGTTATTAATCACACTAGACTATTATGGAAGTTAGGGAAAAGCACAGAGTGGGAATGGTGCAGAGACCTATTGTCTCAGGGAAGAATCTGGGAGGGGTTCTTCCCTAAGTGTCCCCATATGCAAACAATGCTGGTTGAGATGCCTTTTTAGGAAATTTGGAGTATTTTCTGCATAGCCAGCTGGCCAGCTAGGGTCAGAGAGAGCCAAGCACAGCCCTCACTGTCTTCTACCACTGGTGTGCAGAATGCCTGTCAGCAATAACCAGGACTTGCCTTGCTCATGTACTGTGCAGGGACAGAAGAGGTGACAGAACAGGTACTCATGCACACAGAGTCACCATAGAGTTACCTGGAGAAGTGGTGATCAGTTTAATTTGATCTGAGTTGTTTATCACTCTTGGTCCCTACCCTGGGAAGTAAAGGAAAGTATGGAAAGGGGCTGGTAAACTCAGTAACAGCATAGAGTGGTGTCTGCTCGTCTACACTTTTTCTGGAACAGCTAAGGATTTGCAAAGGTATCCTCAATGTAGATGAGGATGGTCAGTTTTGATTTTTGGTCTATATTAACTGTCTTACTGGTGTAATTGTACTGAGATCATAACAACATGATTTTTAAAGGTCTGGGAACTTGATGTAAAACCTGAGGAACGTTGGGATTATGTTACTCAGGAGACTACTTGAAGGGTTGTGTACTCTGACATCTCTTCTGCTTATTGTCCCATTGTGAGAAACCCCAGAAATGTTAGAACCATCACCACTGATGTCTTTGCTGGGCACAGTCCTCTGTGGTTTATACTCTTTGAAGGCACAGTGGGATAATATTCCTTTGTGCTTTCCCATTTCACTTTCTGGTCTGATCAGATACAACAATGGCCCAGAAAATCTGACAACCTCAATAACAACTGTTCTTGTTCACTGTGGACATCTGCTACAAGTCTCAAGGGATTTCTAAGGCTTTTGGCAGTCAGTGACTCCATTCCAGATTGTTGTTATGACTACACATAATTGCATTGCAATTTATATGAGGAGAAAGCATTTCAAGCTTTTTTTTAGTGACAGATCTAGCCCTGGTCACCCTGACTTACATAGTCATTGCAGCCACATGGGGATTCATCAGTCAAAAAAAGCCAGGTTCTACCATCCACATGCCAGAGACCACCAAGAACTGCATGTTCATACTCAGAAGCATTTCTTGGCTCCCTAGCAGCTGTTGCATGAGGTATAAACCACTGATGGAACTAAACAGAAAATGGCCGTTCAACATTTCATAGAATCATACAATCATTTAAATTGGAAACTTTATGATCAGGATGCCATTGGCCTTTTTGGCCACTTAGGCACCTTCCTGGTTGGCTGTTGACCAGGACTGGCAGGTCCTTTTCTGCTGACCAGCTTCCCAGCCACCCCAGCCTGTTGTGCTGCATGTGGTTGCTGTGACGCAAGGGCAGGACCTGGCACTTTGCCTTTTTGAACCTCATATGATTGTCCTTGACCAGATTCCCCTGCAGGACCTTCCTCCCCTCCAGCAGATGAACATTCCTGCCCAGCTTAGTGTCTTCTGCAAACTTACCAAGGGTGCCCTCAATCCTCTCATCCAGACCATTGATAAAAATATTAAACAGGGTAGACCCCGATACTGAGTCTTAGGAACACAATTTGTGTCTGGCCATGACCTGGATGTAGCTCCATTCACCACCACCTTCTGGGTCCAGGCACCCAGGCTGTTTTTAATCCAGGTAAGAGTACATGTGGCCAAGCCATGAAGATTTTCCAGAAGAGTGTTGAGGGAGGCAGTGTCAAAGGTTTTACTAACATCTGAGTAGACTAGTCATCCACTAGGAGGTCACCTTGTTGTAGAACGAGATTGGGTTAGTTATTTTTACCCTTATTCTTCCCTAGGCAAAATTCCTTGTACCTAAAAGAAGAACCTACACGTTTGCAACACATTTGACCCACTCCCAGCCTCCTTCAAATACACCTTCAAGGAAACCTAGCACCAGGCAGCATGGGCTAAAACACACTTTCCACAGGGCAGGTTCTGTCTTGCAGCAAAATATGAAATCCTATCTCACAGAACACATTTGTAAAGACATTCTATAGGACTTGTCTAAGTCAGTAGGAAATAGGCACTAAGGCATACCTACAAATCCCCATTTGGTGAAAATTTGTTGCTGTGCATGTGAAATATTTTAAAGTTCAGAACTTCTTCCAGTGGATTCATCCTGTTTCTTTTCCATCTGCAGGGTGTGGAAGAAAGGCAACAGCTTTCCTTTGTCCCATTTCACGGAGTCCAGATTACTTCAGTTACATACCCACTTGTCCCATCAGAGCAAAATACTTTATGAATTCAGATTCGTGCAGTTGTCTCTACTGTTTGGGTTAAAATGTTCCAGAAAGTTGATTTGAAAAGCAATAGGGATAAAGTGATGATTTACAATGTTTGTGGCATTGCAATGGTTTAATTTCTCCCAACAACACCCAGATATGCTCAAATGCAGCTGATGCTATGGCATTGTAAGATTTTGTTATTGTGTCCAAATTCTTACAGGGTGATATCCAGATGTAAATTGAAGATCCAGGAAATCCTTCATACTGAGGTCAGAGGTGTTTACATCCCTGGGTTCAGACTGAGAAATTAAAAACTTGGAATGGACTTTTATTCCAACCTTTCTTTTTCCTGACATTCAGGGTGGCAGCAGCTGTTAGTGCTGATGTTAATGACTTTGTTCCCTAAAAGACACAGTGAGTGACAGATTGTTGATGATTGTATGGGGTGATCATCTTTCAAATGCTTCTGAAGTTTCCTTTTATTATTGTTGGTATCATTCATTGTTCCTGACCAGATTTCAACACCATCGTTCACAAACAGCCTTTCATCTCAGAAGAAATCAGACTGCTTAGTTTAGCAGCAAATTCCTCACTGGGGGTACATAATTAGTTCTGCTATTTATGTTAGAGATGGGAAGATTTTCTTTCAATTGTGGAATACAAGGAGCAGCATACCATTACAAACTCTAATTTCTACGTATTTTCTGGTATTCCAGCATTAAAAAGACATGACAAACCATGGCCAGAATGTTGCAAATACCTATGGGGATTCTGAATTTTAGATATGCAAGCCCAGTGAAATTCAACAAGGATAGTAATACACAAGCAAAAAGCAATGCTGATATTTAGAGATAAAAAAGGCAAACAAACACAACTCTCTGAGTTACTACTCAGGGATGTGGGCTAGTAATGACATTGTTGCTGTAAGAATGTATATCCTAGGCATACGTCAGAAGCTGGCCATCTTTCAGTTATCTGGAAAAAATCCAGGAACAGAGGTAAAATTCATGTTTCTGTGGCATATATATGCCTCCTTTTTCTCTACATTTTCCTTTCCATTTTTATTTGTGTTTCATGTGTGTGTTGGGAGTGAACTGGGGTCCTGCTAGTGGCAGTGAGTGCTCAAACAAACAACAAGCTCTGCTAAACCCTGTGGCACAGGGAGGCTGGGGGCGAGCCCAGAAGCTGAGTCAGTGTGCTCAGACTGAGAGATTTAGTGGGAATACATCAGCATCAGAAAAGTGATGGCTGGAAATGCATCTGAGCTCTAGGGTGGGCTATTTTAAGTATGAAGAATTAATTGTGGCTGACCTCAGAATTAATCTGCAGGTTGGACACTCTTTTATAGTGTGTGACAGGCTTGTCAAGTACTCAGAACAGGCATGCGAATGCATCAGTCTAGCAAAGCTGGGCTTTGGATCCAGTTTCTTTTTCTTGTATGCTGGCACCTTATTTGCCTGGCTCTTTTAGAGGACATGAAGGTGAGCAGCAGGAGTAAGGAAAGCAAAGCTTTCATATGCTCTTTATATTTTTCCATGAAAAAGTAGAAATGTCTGAAAGGTCTCCATTTCATCCCAATATGGAATGGAAAACTGTTTCTCAAATTGAACATATTCCTGGAATGGGAATAGACAGTTTCCCGCTCATTTCTAGTCATGGTTCTTCATTCTTTCCACGGATTTCAGATTATGAAGTCCAGACACCTTTGAATACTGGTCCTTCAAGGAGGCACTTAGAATGGTTGTTCATGTGTGAGTGAAGATGGAGGGCAGTGGCCATACAAGAAACATCCCACACTTTCCTTCCTTTATTTTCATAGTATTCCTCTGGCCTTCAACTAACACCAACCATTTAGGAGAAGAAAGATATGATGAAAGCCTGTCATAAATAATTATATAGTCCTGCATTTCTCTCAGCAACGTTCAGCACTTATTTTTGAAGCATGCCATCACTAATACACAATTGTTAAAATGCTTCAAGTTATTTGTGTTTTGTGTAATGATGAATTTTTTCCACTGATGTTTTTTATTTGATGAAAACAATGCAACTGACTGGGAGCCAAGAAGATCCTGTATTCTAACCCAAGTGAGACAAGGATTTGACTAAGAGCTTGTCATCCTAAGCGTAATTGACCAGGTCAAAAGGAGAAAAAAAAAAGAAAATAAAAGAAACAAAATTAGGAGGTAGCAGGAAAAAATACACAAATGTCCACTGATTGAATACTTTGATTGAATACTTGACACCTCTGGTGAATGAACTTGGGCAAGATGATTCATAGTGTGATGATTTTATTAGATTAGAGATATTGTTAATTAAGCAAGCAGCTGTTGCAGCCAAGTGCTTCATCTTCTAAACATTTTCCTCTTTGCTGTTCCCTGGAATCCTCTGTCTCTTATTATATTGTTGTATGCAGAACTTGTAATAATTTTCCATGCCTTTTATGCCTTAAATTAATCTAGCATAATGTTGTATGGGAACCTTCTGCCAAGATGTTCTGGTGAATGTTCTAGTGCAGCATATAGCTGGCCTCTTACAGAGCAGCAGATAGCTTTACCTCAGTGCCCTGAGATTGACACCATCACCTCTTTGTTTCCATGTCATGTTTAAAGTGTTGCTTTTAACTAGTAAAAGGGAAATAGCCCTCTTTTACCTTGCTAACTTAGAAATCTGTCTTTGTTGTGCAATGTTATCTCTGGAAAAGATAGAAGCTAAAGCACCTTGTTCTTTTATAATTACCATCAAAATGTCATATCTGGTCACATTTTGACTTGATTGATCTTAGCAAATTTTAATGCCATGATACAGAAATTGCAATAAATAGTAAACTGAAAAAAAAGAAGAAAAGGAAGATAATATCTTTACAATAGTGCATTAGTTTTACACATAAAATTCTTAAGACTATGGTAGTCCAACAGTATTGTGGAAGAAATGTTGCCAGTTTATCTGACAAAAAAGTGCTAAGAGGTATTTATCAATCTTTTTCTACAGTTTCTTGCAAGACTGAGTAAAACTGCATAGAATTTTTTTTCTCATCACCTGGCTGGGAATGACTTGCATTGGTGGTATGTTACTTCTGCAAGAAAATGAAATGCTGCAATTAGATTAGCAGATTGCTCAGCTCAAGCCTTAAAAGCCTTGAACTTCCTCACAAAAGAAGCTTTCACTTCAGATGATTTCAGCACTGGTATAATGAGTCAGAGGACAGGAAAAACACTCCTGTAAATCTTGAGAAGTACTCTGGGTAGGCAAATATCATGTACCTTCTGCATAAACCACAGTTTACTTCTGATTTTGGCCGTGCAAATAATGTGATCATGTGAGTGGGTCCAGATAGTTGCACCTTCATTCCATTCCCAGAGCTTAGAATGCAGTGAATACTTTAATCTCAGCAGGACGAAACAGTTTGCCCTACACAGTGTTCAGCCAGATTGGAGTTCAGGCAGAAAGGATATGTAACTGAGTAAACTTATCTGTCCTACAGTTGTTTACTTGCAAACTCTGAGGCAAGTGAAATCCACGTGACATGCATTTCAAAGATTAGGTAGGTACAGGAAGTGCCATTTTGAGAGAAAGATGAATCAGATACAAAGGACACATAATTATTAAGCAAACTCCCCTGTCTGACCATTTACACTCCCAGCACCACAGACTTTCACTGCTGGGAGCAAAGTCCCTGCACAGAGGGCAGCTCCAGTGAACCCACAGCTGTTCTGCTTGGCTCCCTGCACACTCCATTCCACAGTCAGACCAGGTTTCCCAGACCAGGAAACCTCCTGGTTTCCTATAGAAAGGTCAGAGTTCTGGTGCTTTGAAGGCAGTTATTCAGAAGGCAGTGAAGGCAGTGAAACAGAAATAACTGGAGTTGCTGCCTCCAAGGAGGAACCCCCAACAAAGGAACCCCTGGGCTTTTATATCCCTCATCCAAGTGTGGAAAAGTCTTGCTCTTCCTCTTCTTCAGTCCTCAGAGTGCCTCTGAGTGTCCAGTCCCCTGGCTCACAGGTCCCCAGACCCTTTCATATGCCCCTTCTCTCACAGCCCCTTACCTCGGGCTACAGCAACCCAGAGCCCAACCTGCTACTCACACTGAACCTGCACACTGAGCTACTTGCTCTCACTGTATCCCTTAACACGAGAATGTATAGAACAATTACAAATATTTAAGGGCAAGTTTCCAAAATTCACTTGCTGTAAATCATGAGCATATATAAACAAAAGTAATATTACCTGTCATGGAGTTTGTACACAGAATTAGGAATAAACAGGAAGCTGAATTTCATGGGTGAAGTTCCAGTTAAAGATATTGTAAATAGAAAGAACAGATTCTTGAGAATGATGTGTTGCAATCAGGGCAGGTATGGGGCAGGGTAATAAAGAATGGAAGATACCAGAGCTCTTACTGAGAGCATTCTAAGAATAGAAATTACCAAGTAGCAAGGGTGCGTCTTCCAGCTGCTTCAAATATTATAAATACGTTCAATTTTTTATTTTATTTTATTTTATTAAGATAGTGATAGAATTTTGGCTGGAGTTTATATTTTTTTGGTCCCAAATGATTTCTGATCATTATATATGAGCAATAAAAAATGTGACTGTGTGGGCTGGCTATAATGAAGCTGGGATTTTGTATTCATTCATCACAAGATGTAACTCCTAAGTGCATCTGTTATCTATTTCAAGATCTTATTTCTTTTGGGTAGTTTTATGGATAATTGAGTTAGTGAGGATCTTGGTAGAAAATCATCTGGAAAAAAGGTACATAGAGATTTCAAGGTGGTTTCTCTGTTGTGGGCTCAGTCATGACAGAAGATTTACAAGAAATGTTTATAGAGATTTAGTCACATAAGCTTTAGTTTAGCATTTCATACAGTCATGAGTACCCTCTCTATCAAAGTTGCATGGAAATTCATCTGTTGTCTTATGCACCTGTCCTATGATGTGGAGAACTGGCTTGTGAAACTGCTTATCCCTCAGCAACTAGTGTACAGATCCTAAATAGTAGCTTAGGTGAGACACTTCAAGTGGCTGATAACATAAAACTCACTTTTGGAATACAACAAAAACCTCTCTGCTCAGGTTAAATCCTCTGAGAAGCCCTCCAAGGAGAGAGAAACATTCAGGTCTTGCAAAGTCCTAGTGGAAGCTGGGTACAGATTTCAGCAGGTACATGTAAAACTTCAGTCTCGGGCATTAGGATGCCCCTCTTCCCTAGAAAAGGAGGCACATGGCAGCAAAAGCCTACATGCAAAAATCCTGATCTCATTTAAAGCTCTCTAGTCATGTGTTGCTTGTATATATAATTACAGTGAACTTCAGAAGCAACAGAAGCAGTGAGTTGCTGACACAACTCAGGAAATGGAGGTAGGCATAAGCTCGAGCACGGTCACACGCATGAGTCAGTGGAGGGTGTAGAGACTTGTATTCATACTCTCTGTGCAAACAGCGGAAGCTGTTTAAAGAAATACCTTCTCAGCTGTTTGCTTACTGGAGGCTGCTGTTCCTGCAACTGTGCTGGTAGAAAGGAATATGTATGAATCAGAGGCTCCCACTCACAGACCCACATCTTCACGCAAGACCACTTTTATTACCAGCCTTAGCTAAGACACTGGACCTGATGGTCCCATCAGAGAGATACAGAGGCAAGCCAAATTATTCTGATTCTGTGATGAGGAGAGAGAAGCAAATGGTGAGCAATGGAAGGCTGTAAATTAATAGCCCAACATCCACTAGAAATGGTTTCTCAAAAACCTAAATTGGTAAAGAAATTTGTTGTTCACTACCTCCAGAAACCTCCATCATTCATTTGTGTGTGCTGCAATCAGAGATTTGTTTATGGTGGGGGAAAAGGTTAGTGCTAGAGGAGGTCTAAAAGTATAAGCAAGGATTAAATACCTGACTCCTCTTGATTTTCAGCATAATCTATGTTATGTTAAAAGTCAAGAGGCCTAGTGTAACAAAGTGTTGCACTCTGTACCTTTCAAGGGTTTCACAGTGGACCTCAATGCACTGTTTTTCGGTACATTTCTGAGAAGCATTTAGTTTATGCCTAGAAATTGCTGTGCTATTTTTGCATATTCAGATCTCTGTATCATTCCAGTTTGGAGAGGCCAACTGTTCCCTCTGTTTCCATATGAAGATAGAATGAATCAGTGTTACTGCCATCCGTACTGCCATTCCCCCAAATGCTTTCACAGATGTACTAGGAACATGGAGTTCTGTGGTTTGTAACTGTAATACCCCAGACTGGGCTGCTCTCAAAAACCACCCTTCAGAAACCATACAATTATAAGTAACTCAAGGAGTTACCACATGTTGCATGAGGAAAGATCCCATGAGGCTGCTCAGGTGATAGCAAAGCTTTAACAGGAAAAAATTTCACAGATGCAAAATTCCACTGAAGGTTTCCAGCAATCTGATTTGCATCCTTAGGAGAAGAAAAGTCCTGTGTGTCTAAGAGTGGCCAGCCCAGTACCCACTACATGACTATAAGGAAGCTCTACTGGTCGTCATATCACTTCTCTTCAATTTGTTGTGTACATTTTAGCTTGCTGCCAGGAAGCTTGGTACTGGTACTCCATATCCTCTCTTCTCCTCAGAAATATGCTAGAAATCCAGCACATACTCCTGAATATAAGAAGAAAGCTGGTTTTATATCTAGCCTGCTGTGAGAATGAGTTCACTTCACGGCATCATTGCACATCACTTGCAATAGCTCAGCGCAGGTATCAGTGTGAGATCAGAATGGAAAGACTAATTAAATCCACATTCCTGATGAAGGAATCAGGGAAGGTAACAAAGTACAGTGGCAAGACAGTGACAACAGGAGGGAGAGGAAGGTCTTTACCTCCTAAGACTTCCAACTCAGCAAGCCTGGGCATTTTTTCCTGACAGTCCAATAGCAATAACATCAATAACAGTTAGGAATAAAGTGTAAAGTAACGGTTAAGAATAAAATGAAGGCCACATAATCTTTCCCTGTCTGTGAGACACTTAGGCTCCACCAGCTGTGCTGGCTGGCTTCCTACATCTGGGCTCCAAAATGGGTAACAAGAAAACTCTGAGAGTACTATTTTAAGAACTCTGGCACCAAGCAGAGTGGAGAAAGGAAAAAAAAAAGGCAAAAGAAAAAAAATAAAATCCCAACTCTCCACTTTACTGAAATCATTCTGTTGAAAGCATTTCTGTTTGGCTGCCACAGCTCACCAAGCAGCCTAATGTGCCAGCTATTAGTACCCAGCAGAGAACATGTTTGCAGCTATTCAGCAAAACTATCACATGTCCTTACCGAAGGAAAGAGGGATCAGCTGCCGAATACTGGAGCTGATGAAGAGCAGAGCTATTAAAGCAAGCAATAAAAAACCCACAACCCAGAATGTAGACTGATTTTTATTATTATTTTTTTAACCTAATGGATGACATTTATAACTGGAAAGTATGAGTCAGTATGCTGTGCCAGCGTGGGGTCTTTATGATGTTTTCATCTTGCTTGTTCTTCCTCCTTGGCTAGGACCATTCTGTCTTGTTGATTTGTAAGTTTTAGGTTCCTTGCGGTACTTTAGAGATCGGCATTCACGTGTGTTTGTGTGTGCATGTAAGAAGTGACCACAGGTAAGTGAACTGGAAGTGAAGAGCTAAACTACTCAACTCAGAAAATTTTTAGAGAGTGGTGAGACTATAGTGCTGGGACTGCTTAGATAAATTATTGCTGCCAAAGTGTCACCTCTGCCAAACGTGGCAGTGAGCGTGGGAGGCAAACACCCACTTGCTAGCGAGGACAAAATGGACACAGCTCCCTCTCCGCAACCACTAATCTAAGCCAAAATGCTTTAAAAACAGAGAACTGTTTGTCCTTTGGTAGCACACGAGCAAATAGAATGCATTTGACACAGAGCTTCTCTGTAATATCACATCTCTAGCATGTAACCAAGAAACAAAATTATACTACTTATTACGATGATATTAGAGTCTGGTTACCCCAGAAACACACTCAATTCTAGATTCTGACTCCAGAAAGTTCTCTTTACATTGCAAGATCAGGCCTGAAGCGTTTTCCAGGGTGAATCAATCAAGGAATGCCTGGTATGGGAAAGTCCCCTTCTGACAGAGAACCAGCATTATTTTATGGCAGCTTCTCCTACTCTGCAAGTCCCTGACACCGAAGTCACGTTTTGACAAGCAAACTCCTGCTAGGAGAGTAATTTCCAAGAGCCATGCAAGGCAATGTCACCTAGTCATGGTTGTCTGGGCTGGTGCAGCAGCAGGGTCACCCCACAGCTTCCTGAGAGTGCAGGGAGGTGTGAGGGGCCCGCAGAGCCTTTGCCTTCCTTTTCCCACAGCTGATATGGGTCATGCTCAGCGCAGCTGAAAATTGAGCCCTCAGGCGGGGAGCTATAATGAATTCACTAGATTAGGCAATGAAAGCCAGTGTGAACAAAACAACCAGCTGGCTCAAGAATATTTCACACTAGCATAAAAATGCTATGGTAGAGGAGGAAACAAGCTTCAGAACCTTCCCCTTTCATTTCTCTGAGTATCACACCCATCTTTTCTTCAATACATATTTTACATAGCCTCCATATACATGTGAAAGTGAAAAGAAATAAACGTATTTTCATCCTCTGTATACTGTTACAGTCATCAAAAAGAGTAAACTCATAAAAGAATGTGATGCACCTTGATAAAAAATTGTTTGTGGGGAATTTTACCTGGAATTTTTTTTCTTTTCTTTCATAATGAGTATTGGAATCTAACTACATCATTCAGGTCTTTGTAGTTCTTTTTTAATTCTGGAAAACTAAAAGTTTTATAAGTATTTATAAGCATTATTTCTAAAAAATCTGAAGTAATAAAATTATACATGTAGGGTAGTATAGCTCCAGAATCAGAAACTGAAAAGGTGCTTTACCTTTGTTACTGGAAGTGGAAAAATTATCTCAGCATAGACTAGAATGACAGATGAGACTTGACTCCTGTTTATTTCTTTGCTTTTGTCGTCTGTCTAGGGTTGTGTTGAAACTCTGTGTTTCCAAACGTTATTGTTTTTCCTTTATCTGAGAGGTGACTTTTCATATGTGAGCCAATCCACCCATACTCTTCCTGTGATTATTCTCAAGAAATAAGAAGAAAATTCCACACAAAGTCCATACCCACTAGCATTGCAAGGCTAGTTTCACTTGATGAATAGTTTGCTTTCCTTCCAGTTCACAAGAAATGTGTGTTCCCATGAGGTGTTTTCGGAAAATGTGTTATTCTACAGGAGGACTCTCTGCTATGGATGCCGCTCTCACCAGAAAAAAAAAAAATGTCAGTAAAAAACAGCCTCACGTTTGCATTTGAAGGAGTGAAAGGCAACACTTAGGAATTCCCTCATGGCATTGCCCTTACAATCTCCTAAGGAAGTCCACCATAAAATACAGTATGTGCTGAGAACAGGTTGGGGCACCTAAATATGGATTGCTTTTGGCTTCAGCTATTCAGAAATCCCCAGAACAGGTGCCAAATTAAGTCACCCTACTAGCTGCTTTCCGTGGCTGAAGGTCAGTAATGGTTAACATGGAAAGGAATTTGGATAGCACATCTCACAGCCCAAGAGTGCTGTGCCTGCTCAAACATACCAATGCATTCTTACCTCAGAAAACCTCAAGTGCAGAGCAGTTTCACTTTCCTTTGACATGGAGACAGTTTACAGTTTATAAGGAAAACACATTAGTCTTTGGTATCAATGTTAATTTATGCCACTTTTCCCGTCTATTTATAGCTCAAGATTCTAAATTAGACTATTAGATGCAAATATATTGTAATCTGACAGAAGGCAAAATATTCCATAAATCTGATTTGGAAAAGGGAAATATTCATTCGTATATAGCTGACTAATGGCTCTACATTTGCAATTTCAGAAACATGATTTCTTGAAAGAACTGCTGACAATCCATGTTAAACTTTGAAGATTAGTGTGTTTAGCCATAATTTTGCTCCCATTTGAATTTTATTTTGTTGTCAGCTTGTTTCTTATTGCATTCTTTGTTTCTTAGAACTTGTATAAATAGAGAATTTTTGTTTCTTGAAAGCCTTTTGATCTCCTTTTCATTTTCCACCTGCAATTACAACTCTTTCTGGGTGACATCACCCATTAGATGCAGTGAAAAGAATTCTGATAAATAGCTGAATAAAGAATTATTGACATCAAGTGGAAAATAGCCATCTGGAACTGATGAACTCTCAAAAAGCCCGTTTGCATGCAAGAATCGCAAATAAGAATTATTACAATCAGGCAAATATAGAAAATACTCTGTGCAAGGTGTTCAATGCAAACTCAATGCCCAGAACTGGAAAACTCATGAAGGTGGTTGTTAGTGCAAAGTTAAATATTTAACCTGGTTAGCTAGAGAATACTCACAAGAATGGATACAGCAACAGTGATACATTATTTTGTTTTATTTCAGTAAACAGTGAATTAGCACAGCCCTTGCGATTTCTTTTTCTTCCACATCTTATTAAATTCAGACAGGGTGAACTTTTAAGAATATCCTTCTGTATAGATGAATTTCATTCTCCAGTGAAACACACAGTAAGTGCATAGTAAGTCCACATTCCTATTGGTTTGCTATTTTACCATTTTCTTTAGTCCTCAGACTATTAGTTGTTACATCTATGTCCGAATTCTGAGCAAGCATAAAACAGTATAATTCTCTGAAAATGACTGGAGTTACCCTTAAACTGTTCCAGCCAAGAATCTAGCATTTTTCTGAAGTAAGCACTGGCATATACTACTGTTATATTTTTGTTTTTTGGTGTTTTTTTTGTCTCTGTGTGTGTGTAAACTAGAGTTATACTGATGTTAAGCACAGACCTTATTCATATTTACTACATGGACGTAGAGTTATGTGCTGCAACCCACTTCCTTCTTTTAGGAATGAAATTATCTTTGAGGAGACATATCAAACAGATGTTGTTCCTGGGCTCTGTCTGGTCTGTTGCAGTTCCTCTTAACATTCATAGCATAAAATTGAAGGCAGGGAGTGTATAGCATGTACCAGTAATCCTAGGTTTTGGCTCTTCTTTTGAAGGAACAGAAGAAGTGCAGAGAGGAGTTTCTTTCACTTTACATTTTTTTCCGGAGAAGACAGAAGCATTTTCTATCTCAGTTTTGGTACTCTTGGTTTGCTGTCTAGAAGGAATGTGATAGATAATTCTAGAAAACTTTCTGGCTTACATGGACTAGAGTTTAACTCACAGTTATAGATTATTATCATTACAGTGACATTTTAGAAAAATCTGCTAGGTCTTCCTTCACTGAATAATAAGACATAAAAAGTTAATGGGCTTCAGAGCATGTTGAAAGACCATGACACACAGAGATTCAGTGATGACCTCTAAGAGAATAACAACAGGCATACAGAGTCTTGCAGCCACAATAGGGCTGTGTCCACAATCACAAAGGTATTTCCCATAGCACTTATACCAGCACTGTTTACTAATAGGCATGGATAATGTCAGGGCTTTCCATTATACTTTGAACTTACACAGCTTATCACTTCATAGTAGAGATGATCCAAATGCATTCTCTGGTTCAAAAGTAGTTCCCCTCTTGAGTAACTTAATAGGTGTTTCTACTTCAAACTTAATTATTTCTAGTTACCTCTATACCTAGTTATATCTAGATTTTTTTTCATACACGGGTTATATCTGCTCTAAATCCATCAAAGCTACTGTGAGTTTATACTATTGCAAAAGCAAAAATCAAACAGGCACTGCATAGCCTCTCATTCCCAGGAGCTGCTGACTCTCCCTGTTTGGAATGGCACTTAAGGGAAACCCATAAGTGAGCTCTGCAGAAATGACCAAACCAGATTTGATTTAAAGTAGATATTTTGAGAATTCAGTTAGACAGCATGTGTAAGTGAGGGGGCAAAAGCTTCTGCTAAGTCATCCCTAGTCTTCTGATAGATCCCTAGTCTTAAACACAAAGAGAGATCGAAATCAGAAAATGGTTTTAGAAACTCTGATTCTGAGAGCTGTGTTTTGCATATGACCCTTTCAAAAATGTCAGCAACAGTGTATTTGCCTTTCTTGATCTTTGAATCAATACCTCTTGGCTACATAAGACACTAGCAAACACATTTTGACTCCAAACAAATTATTTCAAAACTGTCACAAGTGACTTTTTACATGGATCATCATTTATGTGACATTTACAGTTCCAGGCAAAAGCTGGCACAGACATGGCCAAAGAGCCACTCTGAGCAAGGGGAGCCTCAGAATGATTCTTTTACCAAAGAAGACAAGCAGTTTGTTGCATAGCAGACTTTTACTTCATACACCTTATTTAAAATCATATAGGAAATAGGTAGTCATTAAAGGGAGCACTGTGACCTCTTTGACTGCAATTGGTGATGTCACACAGCTGCACTGTGCTTCTCACTGTCCAGATGACATAGTTCCTCATTTTTCTTCATGCTGGGTTGAGATCATTGCTTGGGTGAGAGGCAATTACCTGAAGCACATCTGAGAGATGCTGGCAGACTGTCTGAGAGAGGCACTGTCTGAGTCTGAAGGAGCAATTTCCTTCCTTTTAGCCAAGCTTGTGGACTGAGAGAAGCTTTTAGGATCTTTAGGTGCATCTTGATGCATTGGCAACAACAGTAGCCAGGGAATTGTTCTGTTTTCTTTTCTTGTTTACAAGCACATGTCCACATGATGATTTTCCCATGTTTTGTCTACCCAGAGTAAGCAATTATACACTCTAGGTTTTTTAAAGCGTTGCAAACTTCATCAGGAGCAAAATCCACTTTATTTTCTACTCCAGGTCTTTTGTGCATTGCTGCTTCATAGCTATCTTCACTTCCACTACCATTTCCATGCTGGACATGCACTAATTATTGGCTTTTTAGTTCATTGTATCTGAAGGACACAGTCACTTACAAGGCAACAGATAAGATCACAAGCAGAATATGGTCCTCACATCTGGAGTTCTGGATGGATGAACTTCTACCCCAGTGTTATCTTTATTTTTTGTTCTAGTGTGCTGATTTTTATTGAATACTACTGACATAATTTAATGTAATAACTATATGTTATATTGCAATATAATATAATGTAACATAATATAATAAATATAATATATTATAACTAAGTAATAATAACTTAGGATTTTATTAAGAGGAAACTCATCCGTGTTTTGAAGGTTGGAAGGTATTTATTTTAAATTGTGTCATCTTGATTTAATCAATAAAGAGAGGTTTTGTATATGTATGTGAATGTATACATTCATCCAGAATATTTGGGACAGATGCATCCTATAAATTGATCAGTTGATTACATTAATTACATAGCTGTTGAAGATGTTAAAAGCAAGAATTTGCTAGAAAATGCCATATAATTGCTAGTACAGAAACTGAAGCATGATTGTGGTTTATCAGACATACTCATCTGAAGGTTTCTCTTTAATAATTTGTGCTGTTGGAGGAGATAAGATTCCTTCATTCCCCAGCACTGAGGAGTGAAGCTATTTCAGTGGTTGATGCAAAAAGAAGCAGTTAGCTGTAAGAGTTTATTGGGTTCAGTCCCTCACTATCACTGCATTGTACACAGCTGCTTTACCAGGCCAGAGAGCGGTTTTATTTTTAGTTCACTGTTAAGGGTGCATCATAATCTCTTTATCAGGTTTTCTGAACATAGCACATACCATCATAAATGTTTTAGTAATGCATTCAGAAAACAGGTAGCCCAGCTTGTCTGTTTTCACACACTATTACTACCTGGTGCTGCCAGGGCAGGATGAGGACTGAAACTTCCACTGAGAAACTGTCTAAGATCGCATTTTTTGTAATAATTTCAGTTAAAGTACATCTTAAGAGATTAACAGAGTTGATGGCAGTATGAATGAAGACAGGTTTTACAGAAAAAGTCTGTTCCAAAGATAAGCCAATTCAATAGTGGACTTCTCTGTGGTTTCACATGGTTTTCTGGGATTTTACAAGAGATCTTCAGAGTAAAATTTTTTCTCACTGTAATTTAAGAGAGTAAGGAGGCAAGACAGACTTTTGAAATGTATTTATTTTGTTTGGAAAGCCTTGTATATAGTATCTGTATTTTAAGCATCTGTTAGGTATTGTCTTCCACTGTTGTATGAACCTTAGGACTTTCATTATACTTTCATTGCTTTGATTTCTTTGGAAAGAGAGAAATTTTCCATTAAAACAATAAATGTAAGCTTCAGTATAAATAATTAAAACTGCTCTGCTAACTCACTTGAGTGCCAGTCTGCAAAGATAGCCAGAAAACCAAAATTTAACTGTCTGAGTTGTGTTGGGACAAACATCTATGAAAGCAAGACTTCTTATCAGATTCCAGCACTTCCACTTGGCATCTCAGCTGGAAATACCAGAAGAAAGCCTTTCTGTTAGGCCACAGTCATTTCCAGCTCTAGTCCCTGGTGGAAATCAGAGGTGCCAAATTAATTTTGCTCATGAAGGGTTCAATGTAAGTTCATTTCCAAACATGCATTAAGTTTTCTTTTGTATTTCTTCCTTAAAGCCTGTGTGGAGGCTTGTTTTGTAAATGCCAGGAGTTTTTGTGGTTCTGTTTGTTTTTTTGGGATTTGTTTGGTTTGGGGAGTGATTTTTTTTTTTTTTTTTTGGGTTTTGTTTTGTTGGGGGGGTGTTTTTTTTTTTTTTGGTTTGGCTTGGGTTTGGTTTTGTTTTTTTTTTTTTTTTTTTTTTTTTTTTTTTAATTGCTAATTGTAAACTAGGAGTGCCTTCACTTCCAATTGCTGTCACAGGATGTGACTCCAGCCAACAGTTCTGAGGAGGACTGTTGATTTCACATATGTTAATTGTCTGTTTTTCTGTGAAAGAGAAAGGAAATGGTTAAGGGATTGGAGGGAACTTTCCTTAGGTCAATTATAAAGTCTAACCCTTTCCCACAGAATATTTTTCTCCTGGCCAAGGAGACTTGAACAGCAATCCTTTAGATTCCCTAGGACTGCCCTAATCACTGCACTTCAGCATAGTCTAGGAGTGGGAAGGAGGAGAGTCTTCTTGGCCACTTCAGCTGAAGCTATTTATGTTTTAATAAAAAAATACAAATTAGATTAAGATATTTAATACACATCTCTTAATATTCTGGCAAGTGGTTGAGCTAAAAGATGGTTTTATTCTCTGTGTTTACCTCAACATTTAAATGACTGCATATGAATTGGTCTGTTTCTGCTGGAGAGGTAGACCAGATCCTCTGTTCCAAAACATGTTAAAACTAAGGCCATGCTTGCAGAAAGTGAGTTAAAGACCTCTGAGAGAGATGAAGAATGTGAGTTGAAGACTTTCAAAACCTTTCTGAGTTCTCTAATGGCAACAGTGAAGATTGCATAAGCAACTCTTCCAGCAATTTTTCTTTGCATATAGTGACAGGTCCAGCAGAAGTGTTGTGAGAATTCCCAGACCTTGAGGGAACATTTAGTTGGAGTTTTAGTTCAGTGGATATTTAGTTCACACAGGTACGGTTTGAGTGGTCTTTCACATGCACGTAAGTAGATATTTGAGGTCAAACTGGGACTGATCTTGATGAATTCTCCTCTTTAGTCAATGAAGGCACTGTCAGAGGGTCATTCATCCTACATACCTTAGGCTCACATCTTATGACAGGTTAAGTGGTTCTTGAAGGTTTCTATTTCTCTTCACGGTAGGAACCTGGATATACAGCTTTGACTATATTAACTTTTAAAGGTAACTGGTAGCAGTTGTACTGTTAAAAACTGAAAGTGTAACTTGTAGAAGAGGATACATTTGCAAAAGTCAGACAACTGTATGATTACAGTTTGTGGAATCTTTGAAAATTTAAATTTTGAATGTCAGCAGTAAAAAAAAAGAAGCAGATAGTGCAACCTTTTTGGTGATGTAGCTGTGGGATAACTACTCTCCCTAGAACTGAAGTCAGGTCTTTAAGTGGTTTTATAAGATAATTCCTTATATTTCTTTGTAAAGTGGTTCAGCATAAAAAAGCCATGTAACCATCAACAGTATTCAGTATACTGCCTTTAAAACCTTTGATAAATTTATACTTCTTTTTTTTCTGTATTCATATATAGGTGGTAGACTGTAGCTCTCCCTTATAGCTGATCTGTGGAAGGTGTGTGCCTGTTACCAGATTCCTAATCAGAATACTGTGTTATCAATATACTGTTGTACATAATCATAGGCAATCATGTGCCAGCACAAGGCAGGAACAGAAATATCCATCTGACAGCTATCAACTTGAGTTATAAAGCAGGCCCTTATCTTAAATCCATTCTGGTTTAATTCTGATATTTGTCTTCGAAAAAAGGGTTATCTCATTTTTTTTTTGAGAAGTACTACAGTCTTGAGTAAAGAGAGCCAAGTTTTCCTGCAGCTTGAAACAGGAGAGGTAATGATGAGAGTTACTGGAAGTTGACCTAAGGTAACACAGCTACTTTAGCTCAGTGTAACATCTTTGCCTAGAAAGCAGGAGGCCAGGCTCACCTCCTGTCTGAAATTAACTATTTTGCTGCGTGTCTTTTCTTGAATCCAGAAAACTTCATGGATTATACCTGTGAGTTTTCTCTGTTGTGGAACAGAGTAGAAATCCAGCAACCGAAGTTACTAACCCAGTTATCAGGCCATTTCTCATTTCCTCCTGCAGATTTCAGCTTCTTG
>VWZV01005185.1:0-19508 GCA_013397155.1 Irena cyanogastra
TGCATAACAGTGGCTTGCAAGAGACTTGAAACAGGAGGAACCACACAACAAGGAGATACATTAGCACTTACTTTCAGATTTTTAGAATTTACTTTCAAATAATTTAACTTTGAAAATTTAGTACATATTCAATTATTTTGGAAATGGTTTCAAGAAGCTCACAATAATGCAAGAGGAACCAAAAAACAAGCCTCAGAAGAATCTGAATTTGCCCTCTACTTCAGCCTTGACTAACTCAACAGCTGGAATAAATTAATTACTATTAAATCAATGCATTCTAGATTGTACTGTTTGTATAGAATTTAGCCATGTAATTTAAGCAATGAGACGACACTTTTAAGATAGTCTAAATGCAGGGCCAAATGGAATCTATATTTTTGATACAGATGTAACAAAACACAGCACTTTTAAGACAGACAAAGATGATTTAAAATCACGGAGTTCTCACTGGTATGAAAGTTTATGGAAACTGGATGCTTTTAAGGAAGACAGACATCTCTCAGTCAGCATAGGTATAGAAAACAGTGCTTTCAGATGCACTGGATTATCTCTCATTGTCTTCCCACTCCTTAAATCACTAATGACTGCATCAAAGGCAGAGTAACAGTGAAGTCCAGAGCTGTTGCTTAAATAAATACAGACTCGTTCGAATTCCCCATCCCCAGACAGCCTCCTCTCTCGTTCTGCAATGAACATGTGTGATAGGAGAACTGATCTGGTTAAAAATATCTCTCTCCTTTTTGTCAGTTTAACCCAGACCAAGTGTGTTTCTCTCCTCTGTTTCACTGTGCGGGGGCATGCACGAGGATGTCAGCTCGAAAAGAGGAGAGGCAAAAGGGGCAGTAAAAAAGGGCAATGAGATGGCTGCTTACATTTGCATCTCACAAGAAGAAACACATGAAGTACAGCTTAAACAACAGGAAACAGCAGTAAGATTATTAAAGAGAGGTAATTACTTTCATGAGGACAGACTATAGTGCTGGAAAAAGCAGAGGAGCGTTCAGACACATCGCTTTAGGAGATTATGCAACACACAAGACAGAACAAAACTGGTCATGAGGTAAACACAACCATGCTAACCTTGAAAAAGAACACACTTAGCACTCAGGCAACAGAGAAGTGTGTTAGCAATAAGCCAGATGACTGGTCACTGATCTGTTTGGAAGAAGAATACACTGCAGTTAGTGACACAATGATGCAGTAATACACAGAGCCAGTACTGAGGCTACAATTTTAAGCAGGCAAAAGATATGACTTAGCTACTTTCCGACATCCAAGATAACAGAGCATCATTTTCTGAGCAAGTATACTGGTTACCACATGCTATCACCAGCCATACAATTAGACAACCCACAAACACAAATATACCAGCTCTAGTATAGGAAATTACTGGAGGAGAAAGAAGCATCTTTACAGGCTTTCTCTGTTGTTACATTCTTCCACCAGAATCTTCCACTAGCCACCCCTGGGACAATAACAAAGCAGATCCTCACTGGAGACATCAGTTCTTTCACAGTCTTTTACCAAACACAAGTTCATGAAAGTACAGAGACGGTGTCTGCAATTTTGCTTCCCAAAATTTTTTTCCTATTTGAATACTGATAATTTTAGGGATATGCCTTCATTATAAGGGAACAAATCTAAAAAGTTTTAAAAAGTCCACTGCCTCATATGAACCTCACTGCAGTTTTATAATAGATAACAAGCAATACCATTGAAAAAGGCTCTTGTGTTGCCTACTTGTTTCCTCTTCCATGCTTCATTATGCCTTTTGCCATCTCTAGCATTCATGTGGACCTAGGATGGATCAGAGTTAATCTCTAGAACAATCCACCCTCTGCTTCCTGTTGACATAGGAATCCTCCTTGGAGCAGACAGACTTAGGACTAGGAAGAAGCAGGTGTGGTTATCAGATGACTTTACTCCACACACAGCTTGCTGTGTTTGTGACATCTGACAACGGGCTGGCACAGCAGCCAGTAGATGGAAAAGGAGCAACCTCCAGAGCTTCTACACTGAACAGTGACTACTTGGTGATTCAGCAAAAAACCAACAAAACAAAAAAAAAACAAACACCCAACCAAACAACCCAGTAGTCCACTGAATCCACACTAGTAACAGCAGTGTATGGAATCACAGGATGGATTCTCTGGAAAGTAAACTCAGGTTATGGACAGAAGCATTACATTCAGGATTTCCATGGTTTTACTTTCTCAAATGCTGCCAGATCCACATGTAAGGCTGAGAAAGGAAGTCAGTGATACAGACAGCAAGGATTTAGGCATGATGGGAACAGGAAGAACTTGTTAAGCATGCACATTAGTCATGCCAGAGTCAGCCAGACTGGCATGCTAATAAGAGTTTTGGAACTTACAAACACTTATACACTACTGCTAGAAATTTCATAAGTAACACTTGGGAAGCCCAAATACTTGGCCTCACCTGACACCCTCAAAGTAACAAGGATCTCCAAGATCTGGTGGAAGGTGGAAAAACCAAAACAGGATAATGCTGAGAGCCTGCCAGCTTACTCAGCAATTTCAACAGGAGCAACAAACAACAGGCAGGTGGGGAACAGCACAGTCTGTGAAGGTTATATTAATATTTAAGGGCATAAAGTGTTACAGGAGAGGAGAGGCCCAATTAGCTTCTTATGCTAGAAGTCACACAATCAGGTAATAAAGATGCATGATCAACTACACTACCAGTTTAGGAAGGTTACAGAGTTTCAACTTTAAGAAAGGTAATAACAATGGGCAACTGAGATCTCCTAATGTAAAGTGAAGCCTGTGACTCATTAGAATACCATGCAGATTTTTTTTTCCCCAAATAATGATTTCTACCTTGAAAATCAGTGCTAGGATCTACATGAAAAGATCTAAATGTTTAGCTTAGTTTTGAGTGGTGCACAAGACCTAGTTAAAGGATAAGAAAGCTGCTATGTAACTGTGCCTGCAATGCAAGTATATTTCAACATCACAGTTGAATACAGTGAGACAGAAACCTACTGACACATAGATAATTAATGTTATGGGAACAGTGTAAAAAAAAAGTAATTAGCAGTCCTCTCAAACCTGTTTCCCCTCAAAAACAACCCAAACAAAGCAACCAACCCAAAACCACACAACCCTGAAGAGAGGGAGAAAATTACAAAAAAAAGCAGGCAAAATTCTGTATTAGGAGATCAAGTAAAAACTCCTCATAGTTGGAAGCAAAACAAAAGCAGGCAATGGAATACATCAGCCCCTGCAATAAAAGCCTACATACTGCATGATTAAATGGGGAAGTTAGGAAGCAAATCTGAGAAGTCAGCTTTTAAAAACAGAAAGCCTGCTTAATGAGAACAGAACATATTAGAATATACATGGTAGATCAAAAGTAAACAGGAAATAGAATTTAACATGTTTGGGTAGCACCTTGCAAAGTTATTTAACTACATCAAGAGCAGGAAACCAAGTAGAAAAACCAGTGGGATCTCTTGCAGATTAAAATGAGAAAGGGATGCAGGATTGACAACACCAGTAGAGAGAAGCTCAGTGGAACACTATTCCCAGTATTAACCACGAAGCAACTGGGGAGACATTCACACCTATCTTCATAGTATATAGGTCAGAGGGATGAGGTCAATTTGAATTAAGTACAGGGGAAGCATTTGGCTGAACAGACAAGTCAGACAGACATAGTTCACTGGGGCCAGCACAGCACAGTTCCAAACACGACACTGAGGAAATGCTGGGTAACAGGTTGCCAGTGTAATTCCAGAGCACATTAAAGACTCTAAAGGGACTGACACTACAGAAAAGCAAACACAATTTCCATCTCTGCAAAGTAGCAGCAGATCAGATCACTGAGCACAGACAACCAGTCTGCTGGAAAGAGCTTCTCTGAGAGAAAATCCTACCAAGGCCACAATACTTCTCCCCCACACTGGTCCCAACTTACATATCCCTCTGAATTCAGGCATCCAACTGTTGGATCCATTGATTTACTGGGCTAAACACCAGATAGTCTTGTGGAAGCAATCCATCAGAACTATTTTGCAAAAAAACAACTTGTAAATGTAATCCTCAGCCACCCAAAATGGGCTCAAGACTTTGTGACAGCCTGCACATGGTTCTGCTACACACTGCAGGTTCCTTCACTATGTTAAAATCACGATCCGAAGGTTTGCTGTACATTGCAATGTTTGCAACTATGTACATAAAAGCACTATGACGTACCCAGATGAACTCAAAAAAGGGAAAAAATATCCCTGTTTAGTCTTATATTCTAGCCTGTAAGCTTTGTTCTGATGACTGGGGAATCAGATGTAGGGCAAACAACTGGCAATGCTGTTAACAGCAGAATCACAAAAGGAAATCTGTTATGCGATTACTTTTTCTTCCACAGTTTCTGGATGTACTTGCAGGCACCAACCTACCTGCCCAATGTGCCAAAAGCTGAAAAAAGTCATTGAAGCGAGTCCACCAAAGAAATCCCTTTACTGTAATCTTCAGCACTGCTGGGTACAGCAGTGGGCCTACGGTCTCAACCAGGAGAACATTTACATTCTCAGAGCAGAAGACAAATTCAGGTGAAACCAACTTGAGCTACAGTTCTTGTCAGCCTAAAATTAATATTGGCTGGTTGCAAGGGTCCCATCTTTCCCCAGACCACATGGGAAGACCCTATCCCTTAAGCCAGCTCTGGCGTTCAGCATGCTAGAAGACTCAGCAAAAAAGTCTTAAAACTCAGCAAAAAAATAACCTAACAAAAAGCAGCAGAGTATCTGCTGCTGACTTATCAAACAGGAACAGCACCGCCAGCATACACTGATCAATGCAAGTAGTTCAAGGGAGGGTGTGGGGCACATGTATGAGGATGTTTTGTTTGCCGTGGACACAGAGTCTCATCCAAAGGCTGCATTTAACTCACATTACTTCCCCAAACCAGCAAACTATAGTCAGAGCATTAATTATGCCTGCAGTAGTCTTGGTATGCAAGTGAAGCCAGATTGGGAAACTGCACTGCAGCTCTATAATGTCATTCAGGTGGCTCGCAGGACACAAATACACTGCATGAGAGAGTCAGGTATTCAACACTAACAAGACTAACGAAAAACAAAACTCTGAAACACCCAGAATTAATTTCAAAGACACTACAGTGTCTCCACAACAAAGCTTAAACACTTCTTTCCAAAATTAAATACTCTCTCAAACACTGCATGAGATGCAGTCTCTCATAACCATGCAGAGAAAACCTTCAGTGAGATCCCTTCAAATGTCAAAACTGAATTTTAAAATCATACTATCAGACTGAAAACTCTGGAAAATAACCAGAGTGCGTTTTAACTTTGATGCATCAAAATCTGTGTGTTCATGTTTTGGTTTTGTTCACTAGACATTTTACGAAAGCAAAAAGCTAACAACATCTTCAAAATTAACTTTGAAAATGACACATTTCTAAAGCTAACACAAAATACAACTACACTGCACACCAGCAAAGTATATATATAACCTTTCAAAATTAGTACCAGGAGTTCTCTGAAAATACTGTATCCTACAACTATGCCACAAAAATATGTATAGTATTTAATTTAATATAAATTTTCTAGTTTTGTTAAGAACAGTTATTTGGTATACTATCAAAAAGCCCCAAACCAACTCACCACTTATGAGCAGACCCCATACAACCATGATTCAATCATTCTAGGAATTAGCTAAAATAAAACAGCTGCAGACCAAATAACTGATCTAAAGATGAGTATTATTTTGTTGTTATTAAATCTATATATTGGCTAATCAATGAAGTTTCTAAAGGTCAAACCACTGAAGATTTACCTTTACTTCAAAAAACCTAAACATTCAACCATCCTACTGCCTATTTTTTTTTAATCAACACAGGTAAGGGTAGATAGCTTTTAAAGGTCTATGAAAAACACTGTAAACCCCCTGAAAACAAAAGAGAGGTCCAAAGTGCTCCTTTCTGGATTTCTCACTGCAATGCTTCAAGGCGCCAGATCTCCTACTTTCACCTCTTCCAAGGCACAATAATTCCAGTATTGGCACCAATTGGTTGGCACCAATTTTTCTTTCAGTAACCCGGGAAAGGTGGGCCTACACTGTGATCAGCAAGGTTTACTGAAAACTAAAGCATGGATTGACATACTTGACTACTCAGATGAGTAGGGCAAAGGCTCAGGGTGAGCCTGTCTCAGTTCCCTGTTACTCCCTTACATAGAAACTGTGCTCCTACACTGCTCCATTTCTTTGCTGCCATGAAATGGTGTGCAAATAAAAATCCATTTTATTAGGTGGCTGAAGTCAAGAAGTAAAGTCTCCAGTATCACTACTCCAAAAAACATTACTGTTTAACATATACTTTGTTTGCCATTTGAATCCTTTCCTTGAGTTTTATTTTGGCAACCACTCTTATTAAGAGCAAAAGATACTGTGTTCAGAAAACCAATACCTCATTCCCTGTTCAACATGAACAATAGCAGAATTATGGTTCAGCTCCAATTTAGTGAAAAATTATTTATATACATAACATTCTCCAAATTCATTACCTCCACAGAGCTCTCTTACCAACCAATGTTTGCTTCTATTCATCTTAACCTCAAGAAAGTAATAAATCTTATTCAAGCCAAAAGCAGGCTGGAAAGAAAGGTAAAAGTTCCTCTGTCAAGCAAAACAATTTATTAGAGAACAACCCCAACTAAGGAAGTTTGTAATCCTGCCAAACCCAACCAGGTCAGAGAGCACCAACCTGGGCATCTCTGAACTCACAGTGAAACAAATAATCTGCTCAAGACAAGTTCAATCAGAAGCTGCCTAAAGACAGTTCATCTACCACTCCCCAGAGATAATAAACTTCATCTATCATCACTATTCTCCAAAAACAATCTTTCTAATACAAGAAAAGCATCAGTGCCACAGTTTAAACTGTGACTTATTCCCATATTCAGATACAGAATTCATTGGTGACAGGACTTAACTTTATGTCAGCAGTATCAGTGGATCACTACTAACTACCAGGACTGCACACAAGGACATGAACAACTTAGCAATGATCACCAGCGTCAACTAAAAAAAACAAATGAGGAATTTCCAGGCAAGAAATAAAGACAAGATGATATTGAGAAGACAAGCTTTGTCACATTATCTTGATAACTTGAGACTTTCAATGGCAAAATTACTGTCTTCATTCTTGAAAACTTCATCACCAGAAGATTTCTCAATCTAGAACATATTACCTAAGCAGAAAAAACCAAGGACCAGGATTATTGCCATCTATCCGTCCCCTTCCATGGGGGACCCACGAGAAGGTAAAATGTCACACTGAGGGCCTAAAGTCCAAGTCCATTCCAATGAACTCAGAGGGACCTTTTAAACTGTCAAATCTAGTAAGCTTACTACCAAAGGCAATGTGTCACATATATCTTATCATAAAGTAATCAAGATCTATCTGAACTATTTGGATTGCTTGCCCCTACAATCCTATTAGTGGTTACAAGAGTATAAACTTTACACTCTAAATTTAAAATGAAATCAGTCTTTTAACATCCTTTTGTTCTTCTAACGGTACTGACATTTGATTTAAAGAGTTAATTCGTGTCCCTTTGTCTTTCTCTTCCTATACACACATACATATGCACACACAAAGATAGATACATACATGCAGACAGATCAGTATGTATACACACATATACATACATACCTCCCCTCAATAAAATTTTGTACCCTTTAGTCATTGTTCTGATTCTCTAGAGCAGCCCAGCCCTTCTCATCTTCCTTTGCAACTTTCAATTACTCTAGGTGCCCTGCTTTGCAAACACAAGATGTCTTTCTCCTGAGAGCAACAGAACCATAAACTTTTAGAAGTAAGTTCTCAGCCACTCCCTTTTAAAATTGTCTTCAATACTTTCCTATTCTTACTTATATTTACTCTTTCTATTCCTACTTACAATTACTCTTTAAAATAGCCATTTGCCCTTTAAATATCTATAGCATAATGAAAACTAAGCAATCTGACAGTGAACTGGTAACACCAGAAAACAATTAAGCAGAGAAAAAAACTCCTAACTTATAGAATCAGTTTTTATGTACTTCTGAAGTACATGGCATTGTTCTAAAAAAAATACTGATTTTAATTCAATTTCTAACAGTATAGCTCCCGAAGTATTTCAACCATTCCTGCAAAACATTCTCATCTTCCTTCCAACTTCACCTCCATAAAACTTCATTTATAATCTACTCATTGCTAGTCGGGTGGGTGGGGTGTTAGGGAGAGTTACTGGTGAAAGACATCACTTCTGGCTCCAGATGTCCCAAACCACTAGTTCCTGAAGACTAGAAAAATATTTAGGGAAGTATCATTATATGGTCACAACTTGTACTTCCTTGCCACCCTACATTTTTTTCTGCTCACTTTTCTCCACTTCCAACACTCCGTAAAATCAAGAGATCTTGTCTCTCTACACAACCATAACTTACTGGCTCTAGCAGGGCATGGAATGTGCAACCATATCCTCCCCCTCCACAGTGTCAAAATGTCCATAAAACAATGGTGTTCATGCAACTTCAACAGAAACACAACATGCAGTATGATTTTCAGAAGGTCTTGTCTTCACCTTGTACTAGCAGACTTTAAAGTGTCTGAACTATTCTCATGGAAAGGATTCACTGAACAGTACCCTAAACTATGATGGAAGATACTGTGACTATGAGAACCCCAAATGAAAAAGCTATTCTGAAAAAAAAATCATTGAAAATTCAGTGACTTATTTGAGAAGCAACAATAGCCTTTAAAAGAGTCAAGCTGACACGAATACAACTGTGATTCATTTCAGATATAGTAGATTACAGTTTAAAAAAAGGAAAAGAAGGAAAAAAAGGAAAAAAAAAAAAAGAAGTGTATGCCTCCAAGTTGCCAATTTAGGCAAAAATATCCTGAGCCGAGTCTGGAGAGCTTCTTGGCAGGATAATCCAGTCAAGGGAAAGAACAACTGCAACAACAGCCAATTTCTGTCTATACTAAATTGACAAAGAAAAGTAGGTTGAGGTGCCTTATTTTTTACATTAAGAACACAAAGCAGAATGATTGAAGACCTCATCCAGGTTTGTCCACCATAATCACATAGCCAGGAACAAAACCCAACCCTTCCAAACACCACTGCAGTGATTCATCCTTAAGTCCCACTTGCCTCCTCTAATAACTTGCATACAGAGAAGTTGGACAGAACATGCAAAGCCCCAGAAACATTGAGGTCCAAGGGCCACGTGTTTTTATGTAAGACTGTCTCTTTCTTCTTTTGACTAATCCAGTAATTTAAGAACAAGCAGAGATCTTATCAGTGGAACCATCTGAACATTACTGATTTCCCTGCAATGGCCTCTTCCAAGAAATTTCTGGCATCTCCAAGCCCCTAAAATTTAGTGCCAACATGTCAGAGACCACTCTGAACTGGCCTAGTTTTCCTCTCCAGAGCAATTTCCATTAAACATTCTACATAAAATGACAACCAAGAAAGTGTATTATGCTTATGTTACCTAACTATTGGATGTATTATCTGCCATCCATACATTTATATATGACCACTGGTCAGAGAAAGAGTAATATTTCACATTGTAGCAGCAGAGTGCTCATCATGTTCCTCTGTCTTCATCTACTCTGTCTAGTGTAACTATTTCAACTCAGGACAAGCAACAATCTGCTGCTGCTGAGCATCTCAACACATTTAAAAAAGAAGAAAGCATACTTAAATTAGCAGGATGGCAAAGGGTAGTAGGTAGTCTCTGAGCAGGTTATTCCAAGACATTTACATTACATATGTGAAGAAACTTAACACCTTGAAATCGTGCAAAAGGAAAAAAAAGAAAGGGGAAAAGAAAAGCAGCTGGCACCAAACAACCTGAAGCACAGATTTAATATTCTCCCAAAAAGAGGTACTGCTAGGAGCCGCTTTTTGCAGTGGCTTAAATTTACTACCTTAAAAGCTCAAGCTGTCCAAGCACAAAAAACTGCATTAATTCATCCCTGAGGTGAAAAGAGACCACAGTAGTTAAGTGTACACAGGAATACTTGTTTCACTTGAACCTTTTTCCTGTGAATTAAGAAAAAGGTAATTTGTGTTCCATTTATCCTTCTTTATAACACTTCATTTTTAATGCTTGGGTTTATCCAGTGTTCCTTCCCAATGAACAGCCCCAATCATTATATATTCTCTCAAATTTTAGTCCCAGTATTCTAGAGGAATTCAGGTACTATGGTGGGAAACATCCCATGTGAGATTTCTGCTGCCTGCCTTTTCTCTACCTGTTTATTTTTCAATTTTAGTTGAACTGAATCAGAGCCAGAATCCTGCTCCTATTTCTAAAGGAAGAGTGAGCCTCATTACTACAATTTTGCATTCTATCAGCATCTTACTAGGGATCCGTTTTAATACTACATTACCATTTAGTTCTTCAGAGTTTTGTTAACTGCTTGTACAACACTGTACTAAAAGAACTTGCCTTCTACTGCTTGGCTTGCAGTTTTTAATTTGTGCCAGTGGCTTGCTGGAGTTTTTTTCCCCTCATGCTTACGAGATGCTTCAACTGCAGTTAGTCACCTCCCTTCAGGCACTGCAGCACTCTTTGAAGAGGGCTTCTTTCCTCACTACACTTTTTCAGTGGGTTTTTCAACCACCCGCTCAGCCCCCAGCACTCCCTCTGCAGAAACACTACTTAGAGAAGACTGGTGCAGCACTTCCTTTGACTACTTAATGTGGCAGTCAAATGAAAGTACTGAGGACTACGAAAAAATGTTTTTTCTTCCCTATAAAGGTCCTTACAAGGGACCTCTGCCTAGTACATCATCTTTCCCAAAAGTCAATCTTTCAGGAAGTTTATTTATACAGAAAAGAACAGCCTTGCAAACTGGCCATTCCTGGGCAGCTGAACTTACCCTTGTGCTCACTTGCTGAGTAAGGAAATAGTGTGACACTCAACCCCTATATTCTTACAGTCACCTAGAAAAAGGGGCTGGGAGCAACCAGACTCACACAGGCCCACACTTCCGTCCACCAGTGGAGAATCACACACTTTTTTTTCTACCTTAACACACCTAAAACTCATGAATTCTTGAGCTTCACCCTCAGAATTCCTCTCTCTGTACAAAGCACCACATGGAAAACAGGGAAAGTGTTTTCACTTTCAGAAAAGATAGAGCAGAAGCAATGCTGATGCTAAAGATAAAAAATTATGACAGATCCTTCTCTTCCTCTCTCTTCTGTCTCAAACGTGGCCTCCAAGTACCACTCAGTAAAGCAGACAGCCTCACAGATGCTAGAACCCATGCTGTGCCAACAAAGCCTGGAGAGGAGACATCTTTGGTGGTAGAGGGGCAAAAGATAAATAACAGGAGTACGTCTATGGCACATATATTACAATCACTGCAGCCCTAGGCTCGACTTTGCCAAAGTTGCCACAGATTTCAAGCTAATGGAAAGAAAAGCATAAAGTGAGATTTTATATACCATTAAGGATTGTGAGAACTCCATCTTTGTAACACAAGAGCGCTCTGGGAAGACATACAGATCTTGATATGGCTGCTGTCCCAGCGACCTTGTCACAGCTCCACGGAGCTGTTCTGCATTCCATAAGATGCCATTCTCATGAAATTAGCTTTAATAAACCTGGCTGCAAGTACTTAGTGTGGCAAAGCAATATCCACGTACTCACAACAAGCACTGCCTTCCAGGAAGTTATCAAAGCACAGTCATATTACAAAAACTTCAGGCATATCCTGTAAGGCATAGACACTGACATGCAGTCTGTTAGGGGACACCAGTTGTGAAGGGATGACACAAATGCAAAAAAAAAAAAAGATCCCAGCAAATGTGTTTCTGACCAATGGAACAGGAAGGTATGCCACTTCAGAAATGATCTCTTTACATTGATTCTTTTAGCCAACACCCCAGTCATGAAAATGAAGGGCTTTTTAGAAGGTCATACACACAGCCCAGGAAAGATGCTGACTTGTTTACGGTGCTGGACTGATAAACTGCCTGGCTTTTGGTCAGTCAGCAATACCACAGTACTATCACACAGTGAGGAAATGCAGCACTAGGACCAACTCAACAGCCATACTCCATTTGAGAGCTATTGCACTCCCAGCATGCTTTGTTATCAAGGACATGTTTTTGAGAATTTGTCAATTAACCACAGTAGAGCTGCCCTATCTTGTTATTTAAATGCAAACTTTGCAATGCTAAGCTGACTACCAATCTTAATAACCCACTCCTTAGGAGCATAAACATAATAAAAAAAGTCAAGCATTTTCATAATGCTTTGCTAATGAGGGTCAGGGCCTGACTGGACTTGTTTTGGCCTCCAGCCTAGCAACAGTTTCTGTATTGGCCGAACTCTGGTGAGTCTACTATTATTTTTAAATAATTTACATATTTCCTGCCTTCCATGGAGACTCTTGCCACAAACCACCAGTATATGGCATATATCAAACAACTAATACTTCTACTTCTGAAGACAACAATTTGATGCTACAGAAAACCTGCACTTAACTGTAAAAAAAAACCAAAAAAACCTGCAAAAACAGACAGCTTCACATACTGAGCTTGCTCCATTAATTATGGCATGAGTTTTGAGAGAACAAAAAACTAAAGACTGCATTTCATTCATTAACTGGTCACAGTCTAGATTTGTAAACTAAGCAAATGGAGCTAGCCCAGGGTTCCAAACTTTTATTTTCTGGTTATCTCTTAACTGTCAGCGACCAAAAAGTGCCAACATTAAGTTTCCCTTGTTTTAGTATTCAGTGCTAGATAAATTACTATTATATTTAACTCAGAACTGAAGAGAAGGCAGAACTGCATACTCTTTCAGCAGCTCCAAATAAAATACTTGTATTCCTAAATCATTAACGTCTCAACAATTTCTAGCAAAAAATACTGAAGTTAGATGTATGTGTGAAGTAAACCAAATCTAGACACAAAATACATTTTTCTGACAGTCAAACAGTTAAAATGTCAAAAATAATGTTAAAATTTGAATTTCCATGAAAATCTTTAGCATGAACATAAAGCACAAAATAGAATAAAGAAAATACAACAAACAAATGCAACTAAAACAAAGGAGGCAAAAAAAATGAATGACCAGACTGATGGCACAAGGAGAGGTGGTTGTTGACTCCTCTTCACCCTGCAAGGAGTATGAGAACAATTAACTTCCACAGAACTAGTACTGCAGAGAATCAGAACACTTAGTACAACTTTGTGGTGACTGCTTCTAGCTAAAGAAATAAAACCAGGGTCTATCCTTAAGACTGTCAATAATTTGATTTCCTCTATTATTAGAAACTACCTCATCTGCACTAAAGGGAACTTATGAAGGAAACAGTCCTCAAATTACAGACAACCTAATTTGGAGTTTATCATAGCATTATTTTCTCAGTTCACCAATCATATCAGAGGATGAATCTACTGGCAAAGGCAACTTCTTTCTGATGCCAAGCAACCTCATCCCTTCTGCCCCTTTGCTGCACCCAGATGCATGCACCAGATCTGCTTTCAAATATGCTGGGAATTCCCTCTTGAGCACTGCCAATGCCAGCCAAAATACACATTCTCTACTATACTATATTTTCAAAGCATCTAGCACAGAATGCCACTGTGAAAGAACCACCACTTCACATTCCAACATTGAACATTCAACAGTAAAGACCAATACACCTTGTTAATTCAGAAGAAAATCTGAACCTTATACAGATCCATGTGATATACACATGAAAACCAGAATGAAGTCAGTCAGACAGACTCACAGATATGAAAGAACGCTTCCCTGTGTGTTTCCTTGTTGATCTTTGGTCATGACCAAACAATCATTATAGCTGTTGTGTAATACTGGAGTGTAACAATAAATATAAATTATTACTGAGTCTGCCACAAAACAGTGTAAGTCTCCACTGCCATACAACCAAGTTCTGCAGAGAAACAAAAAATTTCATATTCCTGGCATCAAGAGCAGTAATGACAATGGGTACAGCTCAAACCTGCACAGGGATTGCAGAGAAAGAACTGCAGCTGCTGGGTTTTTTAAGACAATATGAAATTCTAAGTTTCCAGACAAAGTTTCGAAGAAAGGTTGTAAAGAAGCATATACCAAAGCAAGCAAGGAGTTAAGTGCAATATTCCAACATTACAGTAAGTTGTAGAGACTAAAGCTGGAGGTCAGACTGCAGCCAAGAAACAGGAAATTGAGAAACGCATGAAATTCTACCAACTGAAGCCATAACATTTTTATTCACGTGTATGTGTAAGCGTACGTACACATCTACAGACAAGTCTCATCTCTCTTCAATGCCTTACTAGAAAGCATTGGACAGTAAACACTACAAGAAAAAATCAGCTTTGGGGCTGTACAGGAAGATTTTAAGCTATTTCAATCTAAATTACCAGGAATTCTCCACCATTACAAACACTTTACCAAGACACAGTAACTAAGGAAAAAATCCTGAATATCCAGTAACCCTAGAACCATTTCTTTACTACAAGGTTAAGTTATACTCACTTTGAGTAGAATCACAACTTCAAGTCTTTGAGTGAGAAAAATAATGGGCACAAGACTAGCTAATTCTGTATTTTTAAACTATTGAATTGAAATGTTTCCAAACTCCACTAACAAAATACTAAGGTAGTGTAGTACTACTACCCCATACCCTTTCAGATTACGCAAATTAAGAGATCTTATACCTGAAAACACAATGAAATACTGAAGTCAGACACATCAACATGGCTGCAGATCTACATCTCTGTCCTGTAGTCAAACAAACAGTTGCTGCAAAACACCACAAGTCACCGATGATGAAAGGAACAGATTAATTTCTGAGCTAAGTCTTTAGCTCAAAACTGGCTATAATATTTTTATCCAGAGGTCTTCAATCACAGAAGATGGTCAAACCATACAGATTATTCCTGCGGCAAAGGATGTGATAGGCAGCAACACTTTCTCATGTGCACAAGGCTGTCAGCTTCCCTAAAGCATCAGAACCACCACAGGTACAGAGGTCAGCTTCAGGAACCACCTACTGCCTCCAGCACAGTCCCTCAACACATGAGGAAGATGTGAGCCAGTCTTCATCTAGGCATTTGAATACGATTTCCAAAGAGCTGTTCAGACAGATGGAAAGCAGGGCACAGACCCCATCACTCATTCCAGCTGCAAACTCGTGTTCTTGGTTACCAAATACCAGATGACAGAGGCAGAACATATGATTCCCCTTACAAATTGTATCAAGTACAGGTGGTCACCACTAATCCTGCTCGCTAGCAGGAGACCTTCAAGATGGGACTACAAAAAGCAAGCAGATGGCAAAAGAGTTAACCTGATGGACTGCCATACAGTGTCTTCTCCACAAAGATGTTACTAAAATTAAGTAGGCAAGATGAAGAGCCCGAAGCAGACACTGTGCAGGACAAAGACTCAAAGATGATTTTTGTGTGCCAAGGGAAATCATTACAGTGAACAGAGACACGAGATTCTAAAAAAAAAAAAAAAAAANAAAAAAAAAGTCCTTGCTCCCCACAACACAACTTCAACTGAAATCTTCACACACTTAACCTCCCTCTCTTGTCACAACCTTCTTGCACCTCCATTCAAATGCTTTCCTACTAGAAGGAAAGCAACAGTAAACAGCAGTGTAAACCTTGAGCCCCTTCACACTGGCAGACACCTCCTTTCCACTTCCACAATGGAAGGCAGGACATGGAATTGTTTCCACTAATCATAATGGCCCATCTTGTGTATTGCACAAGATGAAACCAGAAAAGCAATAAAAGGATAGGAAATATTTGTCAGGAAGATAAGAAACACAGGAGAAAAAGGCTACTCAGTTTTCCTTCTCCATAAATGAGTGGGCTACAATACTTTTACAATTCTTCCGGCATCCCCCTACAATTCATTTCTATGGACAAGTTCAGTGTTCTGTAACTTTACTCACCAAACTGAGTCGCAAAACCAGTGTCTAAATAACACTTTGTCCTAGAGACAATTTCATCTGGGTCAGCAATTTTCAAATTTTGTATCAGTGTTCACACTGCCAGGATAATTTCGATATCCGTTCTGCATGTGTAGTCCGAGAGCCACCACAACGGTGGAAACAAGACACAGGCCCTGCAGGACATATCCTGCGAAGAAGAGCAAGGGTGGCTTAGAGAGCAACCCAAAGTGAAGTGAAATTAAAGGTATGAGAAAGCTCTTCAATTAAGAGTGGCAGAATAACATGTCAGCAGATCCATGGAGCCTACAAAAGGAGAGGAAGTCCATAGCTGGAAGAACTTGCTCAGCCTATTCTCAACAAAACACTGCTGGAGAGATCCAGTGTCTTCCAGCTATCTTCTTTTAACTCCATGAGTCACCATCCTCTCCAACCCAACACCTCCCTTGCAATACCCTTGACACCCTATTCTCTGTGCTTTAGGAACTCCAGAGATTTATCCATGTATGGGCTGCCCTGGAGTTCAAAACCCACATCCTTTCAAAACAAGCTTTTCAACTCCTTCTACTGCCTTGAATTTGTTGCCCTGATGCTATCCTCATCTTGGCATCAGAAAGTCAGAAAAATCCAGAGGTGTCACAAGCAGGTTTTGCTCTAAAGACAACATGCCAGACCCCTTGTCCAAGTGATTCAGCCACCTGCTTTTCTTTGATCCTGCCCAGTTTCATTGTTCAAAGACCTGCAAGGAATGAGTCATGTTTGTGTGAGGATACCTGCTCACAGGTCTTTCATCCTCCCTGTAATTAACATAACTTAAAAAAAAATTCTATAATTTACATACAAACCCTTATTTTAGGCCATTGCTCTTAGACCAGGTATTTCAGTCTATGGACAAAACCTCTAAATGAATTTGAGGCAGAAAACTGCAATAAACATTCACTAAAAAACAGTAGTTCTCCTTCAGTTTTTTTTTGCTGTACAGGACGAAGCCCAGCTTCAAAGTCAACTTATTTTTGTGAGTTACCCAGTTATTGATAAGACTACATGCAAATCTTGTGAATGCTAGAAATTGTGCTGCTCTGAACACTTAGCAGGAGCAATTTATTCATTGACCCAAAATTTTATGTGTAATACTGAACAACTTTTTCAAAGTTGCATCCCTAACTGCACAAACATAATCAGCTCACAAGGCTGCTGAAAGCAGCAGTTCTGCCATCTGTCTGCTTATTCCCACCTCACACTTGTGCAGGCACAAATGTTTGTGAAGCCATGCAATGATCTGGAGAGAACCAAACTCCGTAATCAATCGGGAAAACATAAAATTATTGTTAGATCACTTCCTGATCTATACAACCATGCATGCTGGCACATGGGAATAAACAGAAATTAAATTACTAATTTTAATGACAGTGCCACTTTCTGAAATTCAGAAGTTAATGCAGCAACTTTTCACCGGGTCTAGCAACTAAATCTGAAGAACACATATGAATTCCAGAAAAATTCAAATAATTTTACTTAGTTTGCAATTGCGTTGTTGTTAAAGTAAGAAGCAGGAAGAAAAAAGTGAAGTGATCTACTGCTTACTAAGAGGAATCAAAGTACTTACTGGAAAACATTTCAGCGCTGAGATATTCACCCCTGCCTCAGTTTCCCCCAATAATAAAACAGAACTAATATGTTCAACAAATCATTCTGCAACACAGATAAAAAACCGTAACACCAAGGTAATATTGTTACAGAGACACAGACAGAATTCAACTCTCTTACAGCAATGAAAAAGTGAAACAGCACAAAGCTGAAATTGCAACCTATATGATCTGGGATGGAGAACAGACACAGGACAATGCACAGCAAAATGGCTACTCTGAGCAGCAGCTGCTAAACAGTTGGTATCTACAAAAAGACAGACATGGATTTGCAAAAGACCTGGGTAAAGAAACTCACAGTGGAGTCTCCCTGCCCTCCTTTCATTATTGGTACTCTGATGAAACCACATAGGAGCTATGAAGAGCATACAGGGAAAACTTGCTGGGGTGGCAGGTTAAGTAGGAATCCACAGAGCTGGGTTGTCATGACAGCAGCTGAAAGTATGCAAGAGATGCATAGATCCTGGGTGTTAGAACAGCAAGGACTACAAATAAGATTATCAATACATTACATTTTTAAGCACCAAGAAGCATACACTACATCTCATTAATGAAACACAAATTGCACAATAACTGTTTGCACTGGTGAAGGTGCACGAGGGTCCAGGACATACACAAAAACTTGTATTCATTAAGTACTGAGAAAGCACAGGTTCTCACAAACTTGACAGTCATGCTAAACATAAGAAGAAAAAAGTGGCATGCACTCTGGGGGACCAACACAGTCAAGTCTCAGCTGGAGCTTGGAAACTCACCGCATGAGCTCCATTCCATTTAAAAGTAAAACAGCGGAAACTCAATTTCAACAAGCCCTTACGTTAACTCTGCAATCAAAGGGACTTGGATCATGCAGCAACTCAGTAACTCATCCCGGCTGAGAGGAAGGAACTTCCTGTCAGAGAGAAGTTACTCCCTGAAGTGTCTGAGCCCTATCTGCAGCAGCATGCCTGGCTCCCCGGCACAGGCAGGCTGCAGGTGCTGACATGCTGGGCAACACCGTCCTGGCAGGTCACTTCTGAAGGCGGTGTGGCACAGGGTTCAAGACAAACACTGAACAAGAGTGCACAGGGATGGGAATAAAACAGGCCCTTATTGGACATGTATTCCTCTTGCAAGGAAGCTTGGGAGGCAGAGGGAGGATGAGAGTAACAGGTGTTTATGTGATCTGTTCAAAACTCAGGGAATTTGATGTGGTGCATTACTTAGGGACTCGGAATGTCTAACACTGGGTGATCTACAAAGCAAGGACTCTGAACGACATGAGACCAAAGTAGCGTTACAAGTGCCTGGCATGGGGAATGTACAGGTACACCAGCGTTCACAAATCCGGGACTCGCACGACAGGGCTCTTACACTGGGTACTCACCATCCAGCACTGGTGAAGGAGAGGCCCGCCCTCATGCAGAACACACGGACAGCGAGACGCTGCCTAGTGAAGGGGTCCCAGTAAGGACTACTGGTGAAACGAGCGAGGAGCGGGCTACTCGGGGGCTGCTGAACACAGCCCACGAGTAGCGGGGAAAGGGAAGTGCCCACGGAGCGCGGCGGCCGGAGGTGGCCGCGGAGCCTGCCACAAAGGAGGTGCTCGGAGCAGGACGCTGCCAGAGGTGTGAGGGAGCACAGAGGAGATGTCACCAGAGAGCCCCGTGCGCGACGGGCCAAGAGGGGCCGGGGAGGGGTCACTGAGCTTGTGGGCAGCACGGCGCTCCCCGGGGCGAGCCCGGCGCGGGAGGGCAGCGCGGCTCCCGGGGAGCGGGGGCGCCCGCGGGCCGGGCCCAGGGACAGGCGAGGGGCCAGGCGAGGACAGCGGCCAGGCGGCGGCAGCGGGGAAGGTGCCGGGCGGGAGGCGGGAGCCGGCGGGGAGGGAGGGAGGGCGCCCGGCCGGGGGGA
>VWZV01005185.1:20035-34703 GCA_013397155.1 Irena cyanogastra
CCACGGGCTTTATATGTATGTAATATATATATGTATATATAAAATATATATATTTTTTTTTAATTACAGCTTTGACAATTACTTCACAACCAGTAAATAGCAGCTCGGAGCACAGGCCCGCAGCTGCAGAGCCAGCAGCCATGACCCGGTGAGACCATGGCCCTGGGTGCGGGTAGGCTGGGAGGGACCTCTGGGGAAGGGAAGTCCAGAGGAAAAAGGATATGAGTTCCTCCTGTTCCCCAGAAACCAAAAATTAAGGTTATTAAGGAGGGGAAATGTGTTTTATATTACCGTTTTACATTAGCCTCACACATAGATATATCTGAATGAATGGAGAGACTTGCAAACAGCCAAAAAGTACTTCAAAATCTGAAAGTATATTTAGAAAATAACACCTCACCCGTCTGTGTTAAGCAACGATCTCTGGTATGGGATGTAACAGCTGTTTAATATAGAATAGCAACACTACAGTATCAAGGAAGACAAGGGGGTGAGGACTGCCACACAGAGTGAAAATAATATCACAAGTTTAGAGGGACAGCCATTACACAATCTGAAATGCGGTATACAGAAAGATTTCAGTCTCAAACTACTTAGAGACTCAGTTTTACATTTCTTAATGGAAATGTTTTCTCCATCATCCTCATTATATTCATTTTGGCAGCATCTTAAATGATGTATTTGAAGAGAAAATCTCCAATTACTAGATCTCCTATACTAATGGGTTAAAAGCCCTTTGGAGGTTTCTGTCCAAATACTGGCCTAAACTCCTCTTGCTTTGACTGTGAATCATAGCCTGAAGTAAAACAGCTGCAGGGAATAATAGCAAACAGAAAGGAAAATTAGATGGTGTGAAGCAGTCTTTTCCATTTTTAAATGTAATGTTTATGTTTGGAGCTGGCAAATACTTGAGAAGGGAACCCAATTACCTTCCTAAACAACGTTCAAGTTTCTTTCAAAACAAAGACAGTGTTTTCTACTTAGGGATTCGTTTGTTTAAAATCAGTTAGCAGTGACACCTTCTGTTGCTTTTGGGAAAATAGTTTCTCCAGGTATTGAATTCTGTCTTTTTCTCATTTTTTAAACATCCTATATTATTTAACACCAATATTTATAAAAAATATTCAGCAATTGCAAAAGCTTATGATACAGACAGAAAGATTAATTGTTCGCTCCGCTGGGACAGATATTTGAAAGATTCATTGTAAGGCTTAGAGCTAGGACTGATATTGTTATGCAATATCAAGACTGAATAGTGATATACTTTTTATTAATAGTTTTATACTTTATATATGAATAGTGATAACTTTTTGATTAAATATTGTATTGCAAATGGTCCCTGAATGGAAGGGTAGGCTATGTATATTACTTAATCATCAGAAACACCTTCCTTTTTCCACTTCTGCTGATGTTCTTTGCTGTATTTGCCTTTAGTTGTGCTCCTATTTTTCCTCAGTGCATGTAATGCCTACCAAATCTCTATGTAAAGATAACAACAAATATACAAACACAAGTAGAAACTAGTGGAAACTAGTGGAATTGTATTATCAAGTACCTTGAAGTGGAGAGAACAGCAGACTCACAAAATGTTCTTCATAGCTCAATGGAAATTTTCCATTTCTGTTTGAAGGAGCATTTAATCTTTGGATAATATGGTTTTGGCTAACTGCAACATGTGTTTCATGGGTCCTTTGCTTCAGTTAAGTTTCAAGGACTTTTACATTTCTTACTACAAGAATAGCTGAATGTGTTCAGTTCCTTAAAGTACTTCTGTACTCTGGTAACTTTAGCAGGTTCTTTCCTGTTGGTTGATTATGGTGTTGTGCCTCATATGCAGTCAAATATCCCAAGTGAACTCCAGATGAAAAACAAACTCTTTAGCAGTACCAACAGAATCAGAATGATCATGCAATTAGGTCAATGCAATTTAGGAGTAATGTAGCTCTCCTTTATGACTTCAGCTGTTCAGCACTATTGCTCACCTCATGTTCTAAAGCCCCAGTGATTTCAGAAAAGTCACTTATTACAAGTAACAGATTAAAATTAATGCTTTAATTAAAAAGCACAGCTCATTATTCTTGAAAAGAGCTGTAAATTAATGTAGGAAACACAGAATTATTTGCAGAAATATATTTTTTAGTGATCTAAACCTGCTCTGAAGGATTGCTCTTCTTAAACAAAATAATCAGAATGATTAGTGTCTGGGGGAAATGATATCCTGACAGACACAATCTAATTTCTTTTGAATCCAAGGTAAAATTTGCACTGACTGTAGTAGAAGTCAGATTGTTGTCAAGTGGGCCAAAAGATCACTTATGTTTCCCCATTATGTTTCCTACAATCTAATTAGAAGACAAATCAACCAGAACAAGGAAACAATGAGCCAAAATTTGGCTCCTCAGTAAGCAGGAGTGATGTAATCCTTGCCTTATTAGTATCTATTCTTTTAATAGGCACTGGAACAGGTGAGGGATTTAAAAGGATGCTTAAAATAGCACATTTAGGCTGTTTGGCTCCATGTGCACTTCTGCAGGAGTAGTAATGGTGATTTAAGCAGCTCTACCTCAGCTAATTGTTCTCTTTCCTGCCCCACCCATTCTGTTGTGTTCATGCAGCTGTTTGTGCAGATGTGAGGCAGAATATCAAGTTTAAAAACACTCTTTTCCATCAATTATTTTTCAGCCAAATCTCTTCTCCAGTCTGGTTTATCAGAGGGCTGCACAAAAATCTGTGTTGGCCTCTTGGAGTGGCTACACAAAATTGAGAATTAATGGCCTTGGGCAGCTTAAACAGTGCTGGTGAAAAATTAGAAGATGCAGCCTAAAGCAGCGTTTCACAGATTTATGGGGAAACTGTCAGAAATCACGGAAGCTTTTGAATTTTAAATAATAGGTGCAGAAAACCAGTCAAGGAAAGATAAAGGGCCTTGAATGGGAAGGAAATTCATTTATGCTTGGGACTGTAGAAAAGTCAGAGCCAGGCAATGAAGGAAAGGGAAACAGAAAGTCCTGTTTTCAAAACACACAATATTCCAATTTCTGAGAACTGAAGGAAATATGCTACAAATAAATCTCTAAAGAAAAAAACAAAAAACAAAAAAACCTTCAAAATTTGAACAATGTAAATAGCTAGCATGTCTATGGAGTTGTTCATTACTGTTCTAGAGAAAAGTCTGTACATACATCTTCCAAAATTCAAAGGTTAAATTCTATCTTTCTATCTTGTCATCCTGATGGGCTTTTTTGGATGGGCCTCCCATAAAACTGGAAGATTTACATGCTGAAAATTCCTTTGGTCTGAGGAGTTTCCACCCATTGTAGAGCCAGTCTAGGCAACTCTTCCCTTGCTCTGCAGCCTGCAAGGCATCAAGGGTGTAGCTGGGAAGAAAGTGGGTTAACTTGTATTACTTTCTCACATTGTTCCCAAACTGGTCTATCACACTCTTGAGGCTCGTGTGAGTTTTCCTCAGTATATTCTGCTAAGACAGAATAGTTACTGTTCTTCACTTACACTCAGTGTCTCAGCTGTCCCCAGGAGAAATTAGATGCAGCCCTGAATCTAGGCCAGAAAGTGTGCACAAAATCCAACAAAGTTTATGAAAGTTAACTTGCACATGTCTGAGAACAGCAATTGTTCCTACCATTTAGAGGCCATATCCTGCTATTGTTTCATATATCAAACCTCTATTGAAGTTTCTTCTAAAAAATCTTGTACAAAAAATCATCTCCGGATGTGATAACAGCCAACAGACAAAAGGTCCTCACATGTTATTTTACTGGAATCCTGGTCCTGTTTCATATTTTGGACTATGTTGTAATTTTACCTTACTGTGAATCCAATCGCTATTATTTTAAAATTCACATTTTTTTACAGGCATTTTTCACTCCAATGTGAATTTAGAGTTTGGTCCTGTTAAGCCGTCTGGGTTCACACTGCAAAACTGGGCATTAGTTTGGGCATTAAAAAAAACCACAACAAAACAAACAAACAAACACCCCACCAAATAAACCCTCCAAAACAAACAAGTAAAGCAAAAAAATCACCATGCATTCTAAAATGTTATTTGTCAAAGTAAATAATCTAGGACTGAACAGTTTCTGAACTAGAGATAAAAGCATTAAGTGTGTCAATGGAGTCAGAAAAAATATTTAATTGAAAACCTAAAGTTCAAAGCACTTGTAATAAATGGAAGGTGAGACTAGTAGTAGCTTTTTAATGGAATTCTTTTCAACTAATTCTGTGAGCTGCAATGTTCCTCAAATATTATGTTAATACTGTATCCTATCCTTTTTCAATGTATTTTTCCATTGTACAGTGATAAAAGGAGATGAAGCTTACGTAGCTGTATTCTCAGTATGCATTCACTGTGGCTTCATTGAGGTCAGTGAAGCTACAGTGATTTATGCTAGCTGATACATTAATAATAAGCCTTAGGATATATTTTTTGACATGGCTGTTTGCAGTTAGTCTCCTTCACAAAATGTTTGCCACTGCTGTGGAGAATTTTTTGTATTAATAGCATTTCTCAATTCTGAAGAGTGAGAGCTTTAAGAGTTGTGAGTTAATTAGAACAATATCGGTGTCTGTTTATCCAGTGCAGTTATACAGACACCACTAATGAACCTCAGCAACAGTCAAATAGGACACAACAATTGAGGTGTATTAGGAAAAAAATGTAATCATTAAATTTCAAGTGTATGAGTGGATTAGTAAGATAAAATGCATGGTGATGTTGTGCTAAGAACTAAAGTCTGATCAGGACACCACAATTACAAACCTGCTTATTCCTTTAGCCATCCCAAGGGGCCGGGGCTTGATTTTATATCTCATGTAAAAATACCAAAATGAAACATAAGGAGCACCAATTTCAGAAAAGAGGTGAATGTTAACAATACCAATTGATTATTAATCATGTTAATTGATGAGGATGACAGAAATGCTCCAGTGTAAGGAAGCCAAGAGGCATAAATTCTGATCTTCCTTTTGATATGAGACTGTGCTGAGCTTCCTTTTTCAGATGCTTCTTAGTTTTCTTGTGAAATGATTTGATTTCTTCTGGCTGCTGCTTTTGCTATCCTTTTGCACATATTATCTAGCTTTTGCTGTTAAGGAATTCCACCTCCATTCCTCTAATGTCCAGTTCTTAGCTCAGGTTCATGCTCCCTTGCTCTGGTATTTTACACTGTTCAGATAACATTGAAGCTGTCATCTCTCTGTTCCTTAAAAAGAAATGAGATATACTGTTCTTTTCTCCAAAGACTGAAGAACTCTTTTCTTTAATCTTTGTGAGCAGTGAAAACTCAGCGAATCCTTCTGCTGCCCTTTACCATTCTCAGTTCTATAAAACAATCTGTGAATCTTAAGATGGCCAAGGACTCCTTCCAATGTTCCAGGTGGAAACATCTTGTCACTTGTTATTGAATGGGTTTAGTTTCTCCTAATGTAATATTTTGGCTATTGTTTTGAAAGAGTGTTCATTAGTAGACTATTGCAGCTTCTAAAAATAGGCAAGCAGGGCACTCAAGTATTTTTCCATCTTTGTTATTGTAATACTTTACTATTTATCAACTGATTTTTTTTTCCTTTCTCCCTGGAAGTATCAGCATTCTTTATACTCAATGCTTAAATCACCTTTATATCTTCAAGTCCTTCTCATTTATACATGTCACCCTGAATGATACGTTGATCCTCCTTTCTGTGACTGGTTTGATAAAATCACCGCTTATGTCACTTTGTTGCGCTTCTGTCTTTTTCTATGCAAAGTAAAAGCTGACAAATGCCAGTGTTTTGCCATAAAGGTGCTGGTTCTTGAGCTCTATGAACTGCTAAAATCACTGAATATATTGTCTTAAAAGACTTGCTATAAATTGAATGTTAGTTAAGAGCAGCTGTTACCCTCTGTGGCAAAAAGCCAGCAGGGCTCCGGAAAACCCCTTGTCATTGCAGTTGTTCCTTTCCTCACTGGCACTTTGTGAGGCCAGCCCCAGTGTGGCTACGGCTCAGCCTCACTCTCACCCCTATCTGCTTTCACATACTCAGTGCTGCAAATTCTTTGTGTCTTTCAAGTAGGTAGGAAAAGCCAAACAACTCATGAGCACCAAATCCTAAATCTTGTATCTTTATGGCTTTAGAGGGGACTAGCAATCCTGAACCCCAACTTCTGCAAGTTTCTAAATAAAATTGGATCTGTTGGAACTGGTAGAATTCAGTGCCTCACTTATTCATAGTTACATTTTCATTAGTTTTATTGCTTCCTTTCTGTAGAATTAATGTTCTTTGACATATTTTCTCATTTCTTTCTATTACAAAAGTCAGTGCTCCTTTCAGACATGTGTAAATCAAATTACTCCAGTGAGGTAAATAGAATGTCACTGTTACAGAATGATGAGTTCAAACCTAGGCCTTTTAAACTGGTAGGTCCCCTTGAAAACTGATGAATGATTTGCCAGTTTCTAGGTCTCCTGAGCTATCCTCTGTTTTCAAGGAAAGTAATATTTTTGTAGATCAGTATCCATCCCCACAAAACTTTATGTCTTCCCATTTTTCTTATCTCCCACGTTTGTATTCTCACTCTAGGGAAGGGCCCTCAGGCTGCCTGTTGTTAGTGATAATTTATGTCATAGTTGTTTAATGTATAAAATAAACACATTGAATTAATTTTGAATAAAAAGCAGCTGATAAACATGCAAGCTTCAAAAGTGTTACCTCTCTTGCACACTTTTCCTTTCATTCACTAATTCTGATATTCCTTTTTCACATTATTTGTATAACTCAGTCTGCCATTACAGCAAGTAAAAGTAGACCTTTTGTTTTTAACATGATCATTATTTTAAAAAAGTAAAACGTATTTTAGAAGATTAAAATAAATACTATTTCTTCAACTATGAAAGTAGTTATAGCATTGAGGAAGCACTGTTGCTTATTATGTTTCCTGCTAGCCATTGTAAAAGGTGAAGTTACAGTTTTTAACATCTGGAAATATCTGTCATGATCAAGACTTGTATCTGAGCTTTGATTTGCATGTTTGTTTTTCTCAGTAATTTCTTCATGGTTAATATTCTAATAATCTACTGACTGCCAGAGATTGCACAATAATAACATATTTTGATTTAAATACCATACATATAATTTGAGGAAATTAATATTCCCATTATTAATACTAAAAATATATCCTTGCTACTTCAAATGAAAAAAAAAAGAACTCTCCTTGTGTATTTTAGAGTAAATCTATAAGTATTTTGATCTACAGGCTCCAATTATAATGCTCAGTTTAGATTAGGGATATTGAAGAAATTTGAAAATAATTTAATAAAAAAATCCTATGTGTTTAACTCTTTAAAAACATCACATAAGCTTTTGAATTCTCTGGTTTTTTATTGCCTACTTTGTGGTTGTTTTCACAGGTCAAAGTCCAGCTGTCCAGTGTCATCACATTCAGATTCTGCCATGACCTGTAAGTCTCTCACTTCTAAATTTTCTATTGCAATAGAACAGCTGCCTGAAAACTGTTGTGGAATACTGAAATGCATCTTTCATTGAACTATCATTAAAAATATATATATATTGGATATGGCTTGTCTTGTTATGTTAAATCCATGTAGTTCAAGCATGTACACTTTTAGTATAATACATCTACTTTTTAAAATACTAGCTTATGATAATCTCATTCATTGCATTTTAAATGGAAGGCTCACAGCTTATCAAATCTACTTCTGTTTCTAGTGGCACCCTTACTCTAAAACTAGTTCTCTTTCTAGTTAAATCAGAACTGAAAGTTATCAAAGGAAAATATTACATTTGCCCTTTGATGAACAATTACCAAGCATTACACGTTCAGAGTAAAAAATGGATAACATTTTATTTCATGAGTCCACTAACTAATCGTGAATTAGAGTAAAACTCCCGTGAGAGCACATTTGACATTCACATGAATAACAAATGAGTTCATTATGATCCCCTGCTTATAAAAAAATGGGAAATGAATTCATAATTATTAAGCATTTAAAAGCAACATTCCCCCAAAAGATACAACCCTGCATTAAGTACCCAGCTGTAGTTCAGCTGCAGGGCTTTAAACAACCTGAAATTAAGTAGTACCACAAATGATTTGGTCATTTGCCACATTGTTTAACTACTTGGTTGCCAAAATAATGAAGATTTGAAAGCTAGTTAATGCCTTTGAATTAATTCTGAAAGTTTGAGATTAATCTTCCTTCCAAAGCAGAGAATACAGATTAGATACATGGTGCATGAAAGGATTATGCTGGGTCTATGTATAAAGAGGAGGATTACAGCACATATGGCTACTGACATATACTCATGTTGTAAGTGCCTGTGGGCATCTCATTTGAAATATGTATTAGAGTTGAATTTTGTTGGGGTTTTTTTGTTGATATATTTGTGGTTTTATATATGACAAATACCATTCAGGACAGTTATTTTGCTAGAAGTGACATTCTCAAATACTTGCCAGACTGTCACATTAGCATACAGCTCACAGCCAGGCAGGAAACAGCTCTTCCATGAATGGAACCTCTGCCCTGTGATGACACTAATAGCACAGGGTCCAAAAGGTTGCCTTGTCTGCCAGGCAGAGGGGGAAATAAGAGATGCTGAGAACAAAGTCAAGAGAACAGCATAGAGAACTTTCAGAGGAGGAGAAGGGGGATAAGTTAAATCCTTTTTTTTGTACTACCTACACCAAGGACATAAACAGAAAAGGAATGAAAAGTAGACCAAGTTAACATTGTTCTAAGTACTGTCAGCACTAAAGACATGCAAAATTCTTGTGTCCCCAAATCTTACATAGGTCTAAATAGCATTGATGGAGTGAAGAAGATAGTTATCTTCTGTATAAATATTGACCCCATGGGTGGCCCTCCTTGGTTATCCAAGGAGTAGAGAAATAATGCCATAGGAGATATATTATCATTGTTATTATAATGCCATATTCCTTTTCCCAGTATAGAGGTAAGAAGATGTATGAAAGACCTGGTGTACCTGCAGATTTTAAAGTAACATTGCTCCCATATTTTTCCAAGCTCCCTTCTGCTTAGCAACAGCCAAGACTCTATCACAATTGTGTTGCCATTGACTGTGTTGTCATGCTGATCAGGAAGGGAAAAAAGCTGCATCAGATGTGCTCATCTTTTATTTCACTCAGAGGTCTGAAGCTGCAGTCTGCCATTAGGTGGACTCCATGAGAGACCTAGGCTGTGGGCTTGGGAAAAAGTGCTGTAAAACCAAACAGTGCAGAGCAGGAAGGAAGTAGGGAAGGAAGGATCTCGGGATCGTGGAGAGTGAGGGACATGCTGCAGAGTCATGAAAATGGTCATGAAGACTAGAACTATATTAACCAAAATAGAATTCTGTAAAATAATCATACACTTTCCTAGTCCAATTATTTAGTTGTTACTACTAGGGAAAAATGAATGAAAATATCAGAAAAGCCATTCGTACTCTACTAAGCTTGTGGGAAAATATGGGCAATTATTTGAGAAACTGTTAAACGAAGATAAAATTATGTCCTTCTGCTTTGGAACACGAATTACCAGATGAGCTTTAGAAATTGCATAGCTGCCAATGGAAGAATATGACTTATGTACTGCTGAATTATACTGCTTTTAATTTTAAAAGTCTTAGTTCTCTCTGATTTAACTTCTGATTTGATCTGTGTGGATAGAGTTTGGATGTATGTCCAGACAATACAGCTGAAGCTGATGCTTCAGAGGGAGGTGAGAAATACCCATCCTAAATCCAATAGATAAAAACCAAATGTGTATCAGAGAAACTAATTGTGTATCAGGGAAACGAACTCCTTCCTGAGCCCTGTGAATTGCTGGTGAATGTGGTTTGATTATGATTATTGCCTTAATGCAGACCTTAAATTCTTATGGGTCTCATGAGGACAATGCAGGAAACCTGTTCTGTGATGTATGAAGTGAGGGGTATGAACTCTTGTATTCATACATTCACATCATACGTGAGTCTACGTTTCAAGGAATTGGGAGATAATTAAGGAGATAAGCCATGACTGCTAATTATGGCTACATACAACTTTTTTTCCTTGGAAGATAAATCCAAGTTTGGAGATTGTTTGAAGATTTATTGTTTGTTGGGTTTGTTCTGGCTTTTTTCCAAGCTGATACATTATTAATCTATTACTTATAAAACTTTTAAAGTTTCTATTTTAAAACATTTAACATCTGTCAGAAAGATAGTTATTTATTTATACAGCCTTTAATATTATAACGTTTCTATGGTTGTCAATATTTGAGGTAATCATTATTATAAACAAGGGTACAATAAGAGAAATGCTGTGATAGTTCTCCAAATGATGACAAGGAAAAGTGTATGTACTTTTTATTTATAAAAATCAGATGACATTATCTTACTGTAGCCACTTTAAAGTTAAGACATCAGAAGACAGTTTGCTTTCAAAATGTTGGATAAATCACACAAGTCAATATCACATCATGACTTCTCCGACCATATGCTCCCTTGCAAGGCCACTGCTGGTCATCATCCAACATCAGTGTGCAGAAAGTTGGCATGACATACCCTATCAGGTAGGTTTCTGTTCATTACCACCACATTAGATTGCACCTAAGTTATTCCAATGTTTGCTTGTAGTTTGCTAGGTGAAAGAGGGTGGCCTGTTGCACCACCATTCTGTGGAAAAAGGGAGTTCACTCCACGAAGTTTGTAGAAAGCTGTAAGATTAGGTATTTCTTTCAATCAGAGAGCTGTGGTCACTAGGATTCCTTTTGGAAAATTAAGAAAGGAAAAGTGTTAGAAAAAATTAGTACTTGGAATAGGTGAGTCCTGACTAAGAGAATCAGAGGAACAGCCATCTCTGAGAAAAAAGGGCAGATCCATACAGGATTATTTTTTAAAAGAAACAGGTACAGTTGTGAGGAGATATGAATAATTTATAAAGATTGAAGCCTAGGCTTCAGAATGTACTTACAATAAGACAGGTCTTAATCTGAATCACCTCAATTTGTGGTATGGTATCTTGCAGCAGATAGCAAAACATGCTTGTTCTAAATCTTATGAAACAATAATTATAGTAAGTAAATGCAATTGGCAGTGATTGAAATACTAATAACACACTGCATTTCAAACATTTGTTTAAAGTGACCTCAGCCTATTCTACTGCTAGAGACAAACCTCACTCAAATTACATTTGTCTACTGCTGAAATGTTCTGACAGTATGGTACCCAAATTAGGTGTAATTTCTAATAATTTGTTCACCAGAAGGTTTGCTATTATCAACTTTGTTTATGTCAGATAGAGATTAAAAAATAGTTCTCTTTCTTGCAAACTGCTGTGCAAATTTCTTCTCATAACAGGAAAAAAGATAACTAAAAATAATATAGGACTTACATGAATTTCAGGATTTTACTTAACAGAACCTTATTTATATGTATTATATGTGTAGTATGCTATAAGCTTTCTGTTCCACTTTCAGTAATGTTGCCATAAACATTCATGCCAAGAAAAGAATAAGGCTTTTGAGTGTAATATATATACATACTGTATATTAAGCAGGAAATGTGTGAAGAATTTTTTTTTTCATTTTGCATTACTCTGTGCAGTTCTTTTTGCTGCTCTGATTCAAAATGTCAAGAACTCAGAGGCAGGTTTATTAGGAAAACACATATATCCACTGCATCTCTACACTGTATTAAATAGTGTAAAATCACTTCTTAGCTCTTGTGAGGATGTGCTGTTTGCAATTTTAAAGAGATTGAAATACGTGAGTAGCTCTAAACTATTCCTTTGAGCTACTATTTTGATAATTATCTTTTTCTTTATAGCATATCTCACTGATCCTCAGTTTTGCTTGTTTCAGAGAATGGGGGGTGTCTCTTAAAAGTGAAAAAACTTAGAAAAATTAAAAGAAGAAAAAGGATAAAAAGCTGTGCATCATAAAGTTCAAGCTACTTGCTGGCTTCTGGATGGAACTCCTTCCTTGTCCACAGCATTGTCCTTTTTCAGTGCTAGGAAATGTACAATACACTACTTGTAGCCACAACAGAAAAGATACAGAGAATCCAATTAGTTTCTTTCCCTTTGTAATTTAGGAGTCGCATTCCTTAGGTGATTAAACTTCAGATAGATACATAATTACATTTATTAACATACAAATTCATTTGCATTTCTTATTTATGACCTTGCACATCACTGCTTGTTCACCAGTGGTAGAGGAAAATGTGGTTTCATGTTAGTTTATAATGCATTTGTTCTTGCTGGTAAGCACTGGAAATGTGATGCAATGTTTTAATTTCAAACACTGCAAGACAATTTTAAAATCCAAGTAATTTATTTATTATAGCAGGCTTCCTGGAAACATTTGCTCTAATTTTTTATTCCAAACACGAGAGTTTATTTATTCAAACTTTTTACTGATTTTCCTTCTCTACACATGAAAATTAAATGCAGAGATTTAATGTGTTGATCATGTGCTTTCAGGCAACTGCATACATGCATCTATCTACATGTTAAAAACTCAGTAAATATGCTGCCTTTTTCAGAGAAAAAAAATCTTGAGGAAATAGATATTTCTCTTTCAGAGGTAATTTCACAGTTGTGGGGATTGCTTTGTTTTCCTAATGATATTCTGCAGAGATACTTGGTTGGAGTTCTATGCAAGGATTTCTGAAATCAATGGAAAGGTTTGAATTGAGGTCTCAGGCACGGAAGAATATATTCACTTCTGTGTCAGAGCCAGACCAAAAAAAGGAAAGAGAAGGGTCCCAGGTGTCCATGGTTCAAATAAGCTGCTCTCAGCACAGATTAGAGATGTGTAGAGACAGTATGTGACTGAAGAGTGAGGCATGGGATCCGTCATAACCATCCCATTTTTCCCTCATCTGTATGCCGGGACATGAGTGGAATGGTAGATGCAGGAGCCAAACGCACAGTGTCCAGAGCTGCTGTGGCAATCTGCGGGTGAAGTCTGGTTTGCAGTGTCCGGGTGCTGCAGAGTGGTGCCTGTGTGAGCACAGAGCAGCCCCGGGAGCTTGGCCGGGGAAACCCTTCCCCAGAGCCGTGCCAAGGGCTTGCAAGGGCAGAGCTCCGCCTGCTGCTAAGCTGGCTTTATCTTCAAGCACTGTCAGAGTCTGGTACAGACCAGTGCTGCATGGCTGTGCCTATGCAGGCTTTGCTGCATAACTTCTAGTTGACTGGAGAGATAAAAATAATCCCTGACATAAATCAACTTCATTCTGCCTCAGGACGTAATTTAAATACCTTCTCCTGGGTGTTCTTCCCTCTTTATAAAGCAGCAAGTTCACTCTCCAGCCTTCACACTCTAATTGTAGAAAACATTTCACGAGGGACTGCCACAATGAAGGTAGAGCTATTGCTGCGTGAGGATACAAGGAATATCAGTTAGGGACACAGTGGTGAGAAATGGAAGGATATTTTAGAAAGGCTCTTGAGTATTTCCTTTCCCAAGATTCTAGGGCCAAAATGATGCTTGAATTCATGAATAGAGGTGTACAAAAATTTTGAATGATTTTTAAATTTTTACAGTAACAGAGGTTTGAAAGGACTGGGACCATTCTTGAGATTAGGTTGAACTAAAATTGTTTCAACTGAAATATAGGAAAAATATGAAACATTTTCTTAGATTTTAAAGGAAATATCTTAACATGCTGAAAATTAAATTTTTCATCTTTTGAAACAGAAATACCATTTTCCACTTCCACATTAATATAAATTGAATAGTAAAATATGTGTGTTTTAAAAAAAGTAACAAAACATTTTATTTTTAATTAGATGTAATATTTCAGATTTACCCCAAATGGAAATTACTGGGTTTTTATTTTGTAAAAAAAATTAAAAAAAATTATGTGCATTCTATATTAACTGAGATTTGTGCTTCCTTTTTGGTGACATTTTCATTTTGTTATTGAACTGGAAGAAACTTCACTTGCTCAATCCTGTTTATGAAATCTTCATGAGACACTGTCCTGGGAATTTTCAGGTGACCTGTGTGTTTTCAGGTGACTGTTAGTGTGTAAGATTGTAGCTCCTCCCTGTACTGTACCAGTGCTGGACCTTGAGCCTTGCTGCATGATCTGCCTGTGCTGTACTCTGATTCTTTGGGACAAAAATACAGTGGGTAGCAATCTGTGATTTCAGCAGGCTGTTCATGAAAAGCAGGATCTCTTAATTCTAATGTCATTGTAGGATACCTGCATGACGTATCATTAGCTCAGCATACACTGAGTAAAAGAGACCTGGTCACAGATCTTTTCCTTCTACTTTGTGTTCCTATTCTTTCTTTCCTGTTCCTTGTTCTCTTGTCAGCCATCAGTTCATTTCAAATAGATACCATACTTGAAATTTTCATCTAAAGTTGCAGAGCAGGAAATGAGAACTCCAGGTGCCCTATCAGACTCTCATTTTCTCAGGCTGATCTGGGCAATGCAAAGGCAGGATCTTCTGATCTGTGGCTCTTCTCCCATTGACCCTATAAGGCTGACTTGGGTGAATGCTAAGGGATTTCAGAAGCTGTTTTGCTCAATCATCATTGTCACTCTAACAATGTCAACCTCTGGAAGCTCAGCAAGCTGCTGCAGTCTCCCAAGAAAGCCTTGTGCAACCTGTCCTAGGAGAAGTAAAGCAGGTGATGAAACCAAGTGCTACTACTTG